>PVKN010019722.1:0-16262 GCA_004027915.1 Capromys pilorides | reverse complement strand
CAGTTGCTGTGAGCTCTGCTGCTATAACATGGGTATGTGTGGATCACCCTAATATAATCTCCCCTAAAGGCTTTTGGAAGTACTTGTCTTCCAAAGTCAATTATCAATTTATTGATATAAGGACCTGAGTCTTCTACTATTTTGTGTTAAGTAAAGCAAAACCCATGTGTTCTCTATTATTTATTGTTCTCTATTGTTGTGCTCCCCTGTTACCTATCTTCCTGTTCTCCTTTTATTTTTTATTTTTTATCTTCCTGTTCTCCTTTTAATACTAAAACTCTTTCAGAATTTTATCTGGGCATGTGACCTTCCAGTTGAAGACTATGTTTCTCAGAGCCCTTTGCAACCAGGTAAGTTTGCAAAACTAAATTCTGATTAACACAATGGCAGTCAAAGAATTACACACAAAACCAGGAATTGCTTGGTTCTGTTTTCTTATTTCCTCTCTTATGGACTGAAATGTAATTGTGAAAGGGATTTTATTTTATTATGTAAGGGGGATTGAACCCAGAGCCTTTGAACTAAGCTATAGCCCCAGTCCATATTGGGGGTGGCGGTGGTGGTTTTGAGACAGGGTTTCTCTGTGCAGTTTGGCCTGGCCTTGAACTCCCCTAGGTAGTCTAGACTGGCCTCTGAAGAACTTGTAGCTATCCTCCTGCCTCAGCCTCCAGAGTGCTGGAATTATAGGTGTGTACCACTATGCCCAGTAACTAGTCCATTTTTTATTTGGGACAGAGTGAGTGGCAATAACATTTCCTTACATTGCCCAGGATGAGATGGAACTTGCCATCCACCTGACACTGCCTTGATTAGCCATCCTGAACTTGGCAGATGCAGACAACCCTAGAGCAATGGTAGACAAGGACAGTCATCCGGACCCCTGGGTTCCCTTTTACAGCAGACCTTCCTTATCTTATTGGATGGCATGTGAGGTCAAACGTTGATGCACTAGACAAACACGCTTTGTCCTGCTTTGTGCATTGTTAGTGGTCTCTTGTAAACCATGCAGTCCAATGACCCGTATAGCAACCTATATAATTCTTAGACTAATATGAATGGAATAACATGAGTACAGTGGCAACCGACTGAGTAGTCGGTTTTGTTCTGCTCTAGTTTTGCTTTTCTTAAATGTTCCATGGTCTCACTCAGTGTGGCTTTAAAGGAGGTAGTTATGACACTTTCTCCCTGAACTCTACTCATTTTGTTGGCAAAATGACATCGGGTCAACATGTTCTGCTCCTCTGCAGTCACAGCACAAGACCTTGGAAGAACTGCCTGAGAGAGGAGATCATGTGGGACATGGAGACAGAGAAACGTAAATGGCCAAGAAATCTTCCAGAAACCTAGCTTTAGTCTGTAGGGAAATGCGTCACAATGAATCTGCACAGCCCCCTGTGCCTTCCGCCAACCACGCCGCCACCTTCCAGGATTGCAAAGCAGAGAAGACAACGCACCTCCAAGTCTCCTGAGATGTTGGCACCGGCGAGGATCCCAGTGGCCGCTGGGAAGAAAATGGCGAAGACAGAGAAGAAGCCTTCCCCCTTCGTGAAGCTTGGTCCAAAGTTCTCCGCAAATATGGATGCTGCAGCATACAGGACAAGAACAGAAGCAGGTAGATGGTGCACAGAGCAGGGTGAGCTCTTTGGGGTCTGTAATTCCAGTGCAAATACATTCCTGGACTCTTAAGAGGAAGATCTTAGGAATCTGGCATTACCATTTGCCAAGAGCCACATATGTAAAGCTTTAGATCTCTAGATCTAGAACATAGCTCTGGAAAATCTGTGTATTCGTGTGTCCACAGAGACTCAGGGTGCCTGAATTTTTGAATCTAGAAAAAATGGAAGGAAAGGACGGCACATTCTTCACGACCATGTAGGCCTACTCACACTGGTCTTGTACACTCACACCCCTTACAGTTACACCCTCCATGCCTAAATACTGGAAGTAACCAACACACTGCTGTACTGTTTGCTTGCTTTAACTGTAGAAGACTTTTGTGGGTTAGGCTACTTTAAAATCCAGCTATTGATTTTCTATGCACTGATTCTTCCAGAGTTTGGATTCTAAATCCTCATGCCAAATTTTCACATATTGGAAGACAACGTGGGGAGGAGTGTTGCTTTATGTGCATAAAATAATACTATCCCACAGATTGTTGCCAAGTACTCAAATGAAAGAAAGAACCCCTCCCCTCCAGCAAACTAGAAGCAAAAAAAATTTTTTTTTCTGTACTGGGGATTGAACTGGGGACCTTGTACTTGCCAGGCCAGCTCTTATGCCACTGAGTTATACTCTCAGGTCCAGAAGCAAAAAATGAAGGAAGAAGAAAAGGAGGAAGAACAGTGTGAAAGAAAGGGAACATGTGATGTGAAAAGAAGGAAAAAAAGCTTAAAACACTCATGCAAGAAGGAGGGAAAAACAGGAGGTAAAAGACATCAATACCTACAGCAAGCTAGATGGACTTTGAAGAGAAGAAGGGTTGTGAAGAAAGAGGTGATGGTTTTCAAAAAAAACAAAATAAGTGATGACAACTGAACAAATAATGAAATTTAAAAAAATTTAAAAAACCCTGAGAAGCTGATTTTTGAGTCAAATGGACAGGGAGCCACACGGGGGTGGGTGGGGTAGAGTAGGAGAGAGAGAAGAGAAATCCCGTCAGGTCCCAGGGCTCGTTGTCATTACAGGAGGCCACTCTAAGGGACTCTGCTGCTGTCTTACACTTGAAAAGCAGACAGCAGAGAGGCACTAGGTAAGGCCAGCGCGAGGGAAGGTGCTGGAGAGTGCTTGAGCTCAGCTCTCTGCAATGGGAGAGCCAACTGTTGAAGCTCTGCTCTGCTTTCCCGCCCGCACTCCCTATTCCTATTATGTGACAAGGACAGCTTGCCCTGCATCGTAAGATGTAAGAAGCACTCTCACAGCCACTCTCTTATTCACTTCTCAGAGTTCCCTCAGGAGATGATGGGCACCGCTGCACTTCAGCAGGGAAATCTAAAACCCAAACATTTGGTGATTTAGTGAGCTGGTAAGCAGTGGGGCTGAGACCCAACCCGGATTCGCCCAGACCCAGTTTCTGCCCCTTTCCTGGGCCTCATTGGGAACCCTGTGGCTGTGGCTGTGGCTGTGGCTGTGGCTGTGGCTGTGGCTGTGGCTGTGGCTGGGGCTGGGGGTGCGAAGGGAGGTGAAGAACACAGAGCCTTGAACCGGAAGGCAGCTCTGTGTCTCCTGTACCTTGGTAATTGAAGAAGCCTCTGGACTTCTTCTCGCTGTTGGACGGGATGACAGTTCCAATGAAGAAGTTGGCGATAGCAATCAGCAGGATGACCAGGAGGATCACCTGAGCCTGCAATGACAATGTGCAAGGAGACTGAGCCAGATTTATTTAACAACTGTGTTCATATAATTGTAAAATGGTGCATCCGCTGGAGAAAGTCTGATTGTTCCCATTAAGACTCTTCCACTGTCCAACACAGGTAACAAAAGCAGCCTTTGGAGTGCTGTCCGTCAAGCCTTGCTCCATTTGGACGTCACTGCTATGGTTTCTGGGACAGCAGAGACTTGATTGCCTGAGGCTGACTTTTCTAGAACAGTACAAGAAGTAGAAGGCTAATGAGGGTGATGATGCCAGAAATGTAAACGTAGCCAAGTGTTTCAGCACTTATGCACTTGAGCTTTTTTCCTAGAAAGCACACCAGTGGGTTCTTCCTCTTCCTAACTGTTCAAGCAGAGCCGGGACACAGAGGGGTTGGCAGAGATCCCGTGATGCCCAAGGCTCCTGATGCCAGCTGGCCAGTGTGTGCATGATGTGAGCAGCCTGCAGCCCTTGTGCGCTCAGTCCTCCTCCTCCATCCCCTTAGAGCTTGGCATCACCTGGAGCCCTCATCACTCTGCTCTGGGTGGTGGCATCCTCCCCCTCCTCCCCCTCCTGCTCCTCCTCCTCCTCCTCCTCCTCCCCCTTCTCCTCCTCCTCCTCTGAGTGTCAGGGAGGGGTACGGCCTTGGAGAGGCCTTCCCCCCACTCCATCCACATAAGTACCAAGCAGCTGTTGTTCACCAAGGGCAGCAAAATAACCAAGGCAGCGCTGAATCTACCTGGACTCCCTCAGGTAATACGATGCCACCCACAGCCCTATGACATAGGGAATACTAGTGTTTCCACTTTAAAGTTAAGGAAACCTGCACAAAGAGGTTAAGCAATGGATTCAGGGTTACAGGGATGCAAACCACATTCAAAACTAGATGCTGTAGTAGACCTTGAGCTTCAAACACTGCCCTCTACAGCTGCTGAACTGTAATGTCTCCCTTGGGGAAGAAAGCAGGGAAGAGCAAGTGACCCTTGCTACCTGCTGCCACCTCCCTCCCTCCCTCCCTCTCTCCCTCCCTTCCTTCCTCTCTCCCTCCCTTCCTCTGCCCTCCTTTTCTTCCTTCCTGCCCTGAGAATTGAACCCAAAACATGGTGCTTATTGACCTTAGGTACTTTCCACAATTTATCATTTCATATTTATCTCTCTATTTACTTGCCACTCCTCATCTATCCAGAGACCCTATGCTGAGGGAGGACAGGACTTATGCCCATCTTGGCCACAATGAACTCTCTCACAGAATGCCTGGCAGGCACATGCTTAGCACTTACTTAACTTTTGTTGAATGTAAGAATTCATAATTCACAAAAATCCACCATGCAGGGGTCTTGCCTTACTAGGTGGGAGGCGCTGCCATCTTTTCACTTCTGGCGACCATGTGAGACTAGTTTTGCATCTCCAGGCATGGAAGAACATTTTAAATTGCACCAGTTCCGGAGTGGAGTTTTCAAAGGAGCAAAAGATGCTCCCCATCATTCAGTGATTTACTAGACCTTAGCACTCATTAGATCTAGACATGCTCTGGCCCAAGGCCTACGGTGCCCTTAATTTCCCCAGCGAAGTGCTGGATTCCAGAGGAGAGTGGTGGTCCTGCCTCTGTCACCTTCTTCCAACATGCTGCTCATTTTGGGGGCTATAGCATCACAGGCAGCTTGCAAGGGGGCTCCAGGGGTGGCTGAGTCTTGGATATCTAGCATGGCTGGAACCACAACGGACCTGTGCATGTGGACGCAGTGACCCTGGTGGCTGTGTCACGGTGCTGACAGTAAGATAGGAGGAAAAGACACAGGCCTGCTCCTGTGCCACACGAGCTGAGTTGATGCTCCGCGTGCCCACTGTTTCTCTGGTGCTAACTTGCTCCTTTCCCCACGGCAAACAACAACAGCCACTTCGTTCAGGACCTGACCGGCAGTTGCCCGTAACGCCATTCTGAGAAGCTTACCTTTGCTTCCCATTCCATGCCAGCGACGGAAATGCCTAGAAGGATCACCACGGTGATGGAGCCTATGATCCGGATGTCATTGGCCGGGTCCACCATCAAGGAATTGCTCTCCTGGTGGAGGGAATTCAACAGAATCACAGGAGAGACAGAGTTTGCACATTGCTCTTATTGTAGCCATTCATGATCAAGACAAGCTGTAGGAAACTCATTCCTGGGGCCTTGTAAGACAACACAAAGATGAAATGGCCATAAATTTGAGAAAATAAAGAACCTAGCATTCTTTCTGTCTTCTGATAACTGGCATTGGATAGTCAAGGAAACAACAGAGATGCCATCTAGTCAGAGCTTTTTAGCCACTAGAGCACTAAGTGGAAATGTGTGCATGCAGATACCGTGGTTGGTTTCAGAGGAATGGCTTGTTACTTTTATGTGTCAAGGGGAATCCCAGAAAATTAAAATGAGTGGTTTACAATGTGAATATGAAAAATAAGTGCTGTGTAATTTCAGCAGTCTACACAAACCTGGTAATGCAGCTCATAAGATAGCACATTTTAAGAAGTGGGTAATATGCCAGTCTATTCATTGAAAGCACACAGAGATACTTTGACCAGCGGGGTTCAGTCAGTGCTGCTACCACAGGACCTGAGGTAGTTCAGATGCCAGCTAACTAACGTGCCTGAAGTCCACACACTCCTAGCAGGGCACCAAATGCAGGAAGGCCTACTGCTCTGCACTGAGTTATTTTGCTAGTTGGACGTCCTCTTCCTTCAGAATTCCATACCTGTAATAGCAGCATGAGTGCAGATAATCACATCCATAGCTACCCGGTGTGTCATATTTTGCATGATCCTCCTTGTACATCATTTCATCTGAGTACACTCAACTTTTGCAGAATACACAGGATATTATTCCAATATACAGGATATTATTGGCCCAGTTTATATTCTCAGGAAAATAGAGGAAGTGATGCAAAGTCTCCCAGCTGCTAAACTGAGAGCCAGAACCCAAAGATGAACCACTGTGACACCACCCTGTGGGCCCTATATCCAGCTTTCCTCTCTCATCCTCCCGTAATAACATCCCCTATCACCCTGAAAAAGAAAGGTGAGCTGAATGATTGTACGTGGCTGTATTAATTTATTTTTTAAAAATTTTATGTATTTGGTACAGGGTTTCACTATGCAGCTTGGATTCACAGTGGCCCTCTGTTTTCCGCCTCCTCAGGGTTGGGATTATAGATGTGCAGCACCCCACCTGGACTCCATTGCAGGCTCAGTGAGGTATGTGGTGCCAAGGATCAAACCCAGGTCCCTGCACTTGCCAGGCAGGCACTTAGACTGTTGGGCTATGACCGTAGCCCCTTGACTGTATTAGGAAAAGTTTTAATTACCTTAAGAAGATCCACTACAGTCTCGGCAAATCCCACCACATACATGGCAACAGCTACTGCATTGGCAAAGGCAAAGATCAAGCCTATGGACCCACCAAACTCGGGCCCTAAGCTCCTGGAAATAAGATAGTAAGCTCCACCTGAAATGAGAAATGGGCACATGTTATGCTGGGAAGCTGTGCATGAATTTAGCTTATCCTGTCACATGATTTTGAATGTCTAAGCCACTTTAAATGTTAGTTATTCTAGTATAAATTTTATAAATTCCCAACAAATTTAGAAAGCCTGCTACCCTAGTGAACAGCTTATCCTTTCTTTGTACTCCATGCATCATCTGTGTTATATAACAGATTGGATAAAATTCAATTGATTGAACCCTAATGGTAAAAAAGAAACAGGCTACCAATAAGAATGCAGCAAGACCTCAGTAGCAACGACTTTGACCTTAAAAAGCATGAACTATTCAAATCAGTAATGCAAGGGAAATAAAATTTTATATCCAAAATTTCCAACAAACACTTTGGTAGAAAATTAAATGGGACAAGTGATTTCTTTCTTCCTTTCTGTTGTATCAGCATTTCTGCTGTACATTGCTGCATAAAACATGGTATCTTAACATAGTGTTATGTATTTCCATGCTGTAAATCAGGCATGGGTTTTGTTTTCAGCTCAACAAGCATAATTATTACCAGCTACCCATAATGTGGGTACCAAGGGGAAAGCACAGGGAGAGGGGAGGAGGGAGTGGGGAGGCTGTTGGAATCATTGTTTTTCCACTGGGTATTGTAAAAGGAGTTCTAAATATGGCCATGGACTTCTGCCTATATGAAAGTCTGATCTAGGCCTCTGAATGACTAGAGGGTCTCTTGGGCAAGTCACTATGGTCCCCCAAGAGCTTCATGTGCTTATAGGAGAGGCTTTTGGAAATTGAATTACAAAGGCAGTACACCTGACTTTCTGTTAGGAGCTAGGGTGTGGTTGGAGGCGGGACATGAGGCGTGACCCGGAAGTGCTTAGCACCTTCCGGTCCTCCTTTCTGTCTCTCCTGGCATGCACAGCTCTCCTCTGCCCAGGCTCCTTCACCATGCCATTTTCTGCATGGGAGTCTGCTGATCATAAGCTGAAACACCTGAACGTGAGCCACCATAAACCTCTGTCCTTTACGTTGCAGGTGCCCACTAGTTGGCCGGTGGCAGCAAAGTGACTGAGGCACCAGAGGGAGGCCTGGTTATGATGGACCAACCCAATGACCTTCTGTACCAATCTAGTCTTGAGTTCATGTGGAATGACCCTAAGTGAACTCCCTTAAGTGTAAAGTTCAAGCCGCTCTTTACTGAGTTTCTTTCGCTTTAGTAACTCCTTGCGGTTTAAGGGGCCAAAGGCTTCTAAAAAATGTGACAATGCATGGGAGGTACAGATGTCTTTTATTTCCTTTATCCTGATTTCATCCAACAAATTAGCTAGCCAGTTACTTAGGTAGCAAGGTTCCAAAGAAGAACCGGCAGAGCAGCTGGGGGATGGGTGTGTTGGCAGGTAGGATGGCATTTAGAAATCCAGACAGGGAGATCTGTGGGTACCTGAGAAGAACCCTGCCTGAGAAGCCTAGGAGAGTGAAGAGAAAGGGGAAGAACCATGCCGACCTTCATCGGCTTCCTCTTGGCCTAGGCTGACCTGCTCCTGCGTAGCTTGGAAGGAACTCTTTATTTTGTCTGGTTTTCTTTCCATTCTAATGATCTTTCCTGGCCTGTTTGCCACCAAGAGCATAGTGTTTGTGGTAGATGCTGAGGGCTGGTGCCCTGGTGGGTAGCTAAGTAGAAATCATGGACAGAGTCCGCTGTGGTGCTGTAGGCCCAGGCTGAGGGGCCCCGAGTGATAAAGTACAAGGAAAGCCCTTTGTTTCGCTATAATATTCTATACCCGCTTGCTAGACATGGAGTCATCCCATCCTTTAGGACCTATTTTATCCCAGGAAATGTCCTTTCTAGACACTTCCTGTTTGTAGTGAGGAAGGACTTTGTTTTGATGTTGAAATGTTGCGTTATTTTGTTTTGCTTTAAGACTTTAGAGACTTAGCAGTATGAAAATTACACTTTCAGCGTTATCGAACTTTAGACATTGTAGACGTAAGGAATTTAAATGGCTTACCTCCTCTTACTACTCCATTCGTGCAAATAGCAGACATGGAAATACCTGTGAGTGTTGTCACGACTACGCTTAGGCCGATGATGATGACGCCAAGACCTGAAAAAATCCCCCAAGAGAGGCATTTGGCCCGGGTACTCAGTATTTCAGGACATGCCTGACTCTCGGCAGAGAGGGATCCATCTGCGCACAGAAACCTGAAACGTTCTGAAAGGTCTCAGTCGGGGGAAGTCTAGAAGCACCTGAAATGTACTGAACTTTCCAGTGGAATCCGCGTCCAGAGGTCACTGTCCAGGAAACACCAGCAAGAAGTGGCACACTGGCCTGAAAAGTAAAATGTTTATCCGAGGAACTCGCACATCTGTGACACCGGCACCAGAGGGTCCGTGGAGAAGGAGACCAGCACTGACCAGAGGACACCTGGGTTGGACTTACCACGCCACTGTGCTGTGCTTCTGTCGGCAGGGACTTTGTGACAAGATCCAAGCTACTTCCTCATTCCCATCAATAACAAGTATGTAAAAAAGGCTTTGCCTACCCGTAGTGAGTGACGTGGGCATTAGATATTTTAGAGATTTTACCTCCACGAACAAACCCGTTAGTTGCTATTGCAGAAGTTGACAACCCAGTGATAGAAGTTACCATGGTGGAGAGAAGAATTATGATAACTCCGAGACCTGTTAGCAATGAAAGATAGGAGAAATTACACTTCACTTTTCTTCCTTAGATTCCCTGCTGCTGCAAACTCTGCTGCCTTTAGGTCTGTGCTCTGGCCCCGGTGGGGTTTCCTTGTGCTAAGGAGAAACCTGACATAAAGATCAGGTCAGAAAACTGCTCATTACGATGAAGGATGGTTTCCAGCAGTAAACACAACCCGAAATGCAACCCTGCCAAAGAAGAGTTGACTTATGCCCGCGTCCTGGGAGAGGAACTACCCTGCCTGTGAAAAGTGGAAACATGACATTCGACCTTCTCACTTGCTCCACAGGAACCTGAATGAGAAAGTTGGGGATTTGACAAAGGTTAAATCCTTGTCCATTTGTCTTGCATCCTTTCGCCTGAGGGGGAAAAAAAAACAACTTGTATTACCTTTGAGAACATTCCAGAAAGGTCAGCAGTGAGCTCCTGGAGCCCGTGTTGCCTTTACCTTAAAAATGATTCTGCGGGTCACAAGTGTAATTACCTCCTCTGACATATCCATTTGTGGCGATAGCAGAGGTTGACAAGCCAGTGATAGCGGTCACTGTGACAGCTAAGCAGATGATAATCACACCAAGACCTCAGTTGAGAGAGCAGAAACAAAAGCAATTAAATGGTGGAACAATCCACTGAGTCATCTGCACAAGGGGTGACAATCCTGGGGTAATCCCTGAGGGGCCAAATCTGAGTTTAGCAAGTTGGCCAGGAAGTCACCATTGAGGAACTGCTCAACTCTGAAGCTGTCTTCCTGTCCTGGCCTCGTCTCTAAGAAGTCCAGGTGCTCCTATGTGTAGAGCTGTTTTGTGCATAGCTGAACAACTAAAACTTGTGAAAAGCATCGCACGAACCCCTTCTTTGATGGTGTCTGTACCGTCTCCCACTCTTCACTTAACTAGAGATCAAAGGGGCCTCTTTCCAGGACACTTTCTTTCCAAGCACTTTAGTCATGGAAGGGTGGAAAATTGCATCCACTCCAGCTAACTATGCACCAGGCAGGTGGGTAGAGCAGAAAGAACCAAACCAAACCACGTTCATTTACTGACTGAGTGATCCCCAGCTAGTATGTGTTTTCTGACAATTAAATTACAAAAAAACATGCATAAACACACAACATAGTGAAATACCCCAAAGAATCAACAACGGGATCTCATCTTATTGAGAAGTTTCTGCATGACAAAAGAAACCAACAGAGTAAAAAGACAACTCACAAATTGGGAAAAAAATTCTTAACCAACAGTCACTCAGACAAAAGACTCCATCTAGACTATATAGAGAGCTAAAAGTAATCAGGTCCCCAATTTCAAATACCCAATCCAAAAATGGGCATCTGAGATTAATACATACTTCAAAGAGGAAGAAATACAAATGGCAAATAAATACATGAAAAATACTCCACAGCACTGGCCATTCAAAGCATGCAAATAAAAACAACACTGAGATAAATCATCACAGAAAGAATGGCTGTCATAAAGAAATCAACTAATAACAAATGGTGGAGAGGCTTTGGGGAAAAAAGAATCCCCTTCCACTGTTAGCAGAAATGTAGACTAATACAATCTCTGTCAAAATCACTCCTGAAAAAATTAGGATTGGCGGTCCCATTCAACTCAGCTATTCCCCTTCTGGGTATTTTTCCAAAAGAACTGAAAACATCATACCACAATGATATATGTGCACCCATGATTATAGCAATGCAATTTGTCATAGCTAAATTTTCAAAACAATGTAAGTGCCCATCATCTGAGGAAAGGATAGAGAAGATGTGGTATTTTTATACAACGGAGTATTACTCATCTATAAAGAAAGATAAACTTGATTCTTTTGTAGGTAAATGGATGATACAACTAGAGACTGTACTCATAAGTGAAATAAATCAGACCCATATGTGTAAACATCGTATTGTCTCCTTAGAGTAAGAACCTGAAAGAATAAATAAAATTTGAAAGGTCTAATAGATATAGTAAAATGCAAAGAAACTTAACATTGGAATAAACAATTGAGATAAGGGAAAAGAGAAAAGATAAGAAAAGAGGAAAGGAAATATCATGTGAGTCTATGCGCAGGATAGCTAAGATGATTGTAGTGCTAATTTCAGATTTTTGAAGGTAGCAGTTAATGTTTAAAATCCTTGCTTTGGCTATTTTATATGCTAATATCTGTAATCTGAGCAACTACATTGAAGACAGCAATGCTCAGTATAATAGCAATGGCTGAACACCTTTCATCTTGTTTTTGTGTTTATAAAATTGGGTATTGTTTCTAATGTCTTATCTATTATTTTTATCCTGTTTAAAATAAATTAAGAAAAAAAGAACAAGGAAAAAATGAAGGTTTGTTGAAAGAATTCATATTCAACTGCTTGATGAAGCTTGGGTGCCTATGTCATGCCTATGTCATGTCTATGTCATATCTATATCATGCCTATGTCATGCCTATTTCTGGTAATCTGAGCAACCAATTTGATGATAACGATATATAATATCACAGCCCTTGCTAATTTTCCACTCTTGTTTTGAAATTCTGTGCTGTTTTTATTGTTTTATATTGCTTTCTTTTGGTCTTTGTTCTTATTATTTGTTTTTTTTTTTCCTTTATAAAACAATTTTTTTAAAAAAAATATAACATCGTACAGACAACTCAGTGCGTAGCCAATGGTATCCCTTTCCATCCTGTCTGTGCTGGTAGGCAGTGTAAGAAATGCAAGAAGAAGTAAAATGAAATAAAAGCAGCTGCCCAAGAGGATCTTATTGCTCAGCAGGTCAGTGAAAGGGGCAACATGGGAGAGGCCAGAGTTCAGCGGCAGACATAGCTGCTTTTAATTCAAGAACACAGAGACAGCGGACCTGAAGGGCCGCAGAGTGCACTGGATCCACTCTTTGGCATGAGGATTATTTTGAGCTAAAGCCAATTGTAAAGAATCAGACACAGGAAAGCTGCCTACCCCTTCCTACCTGCTTACCGGCAGGGTGCACATACGCAAGCGTGTCCCCCTTTCCTCCCTACCAGGAAAGATAAGCTAATGACCAGAGACAGCTGGAGACCCAGCCCTCTGCAGAAGGCATCCCAGAATCTATGCAAGCCTTGCTGATCAGCTGTTACCTTCTGGTGGTATACCAGTTGCCAGTAGCTTATGTAGCTTCCCAGTTTGCCACCATAATAAGTCCTTGTCACTTTTTTATGGTTTGATGCTTCTTCTGTTAAGGCCCATGTAAGCTCACATCCCAGAATCCCCCATTACAAAGTGATTGCGCACAGGTGCACATCACACACATGAGTTTGTTTCCCTCTTGTTCATTAGGCACGTGAGCATCGTCTAAGGCTGCAGCTCATGAACCTCAGACAGATAGAGAGAAGTGCTGGCTTCTTCCTCTACAGCACCCTCTCTGCTGGAGGCTGACTAGAACTCAGGGAGAGAGAGCAGGGTCGCAGCCACCAGGCTCACCCTGGCCCCTCCAGAGAGCTTCAGCATGGGGTTCGGGAGGCTCCTAGTTGCTGTTGGCAGACTCTGTTTATCACAGGAGGATAGCAGGGTAGTCCTGGCTTTGCTTTTCCTGGCCATCCCCAAATGAAGAGAAAATGTAGGGAGGTTAAGAGCAAACGTGGGAGCAGTAATAGAAGCTCTTTCACCGCTTCCAGGTATACCTGGCGCTGGCACTAGTGCTAGTGGGACTCTCTGGGCTATTTTGTGAATTAAAACCAACCAGGAAGAAGCTAACTGTGGAGACGAGCTGCGAATTGGGGTCCTATTCCTTTGGCTTCACAGACTTTTCAAGGGTAGGGGTTGTAAGAAGTAGTTGCGCTAGGGCTGGTGGTATAGCTCAGTGGACTAAGCTCTTGCTTAGGTAAGCACAAGGGCCAGGCTTCGATCCTTGGCACCGCATGCTGTGCTGGCCCCTCCCCCAGGAGTGATGGAGTCCTGGCACAGCGGTGCACACCTGTAATCCCAGCACTAGGGAGGCAGAAATCAGGAGGATTATTACGAGTCTAGGCCTCATAGTGAGACCTTGCACACACACACACACACACACACACACACACACACACACGTAGTTGCACTAAGTGCTTTCTATCTAGTGTGGAGCCCCTTTATCAGTGTGAGGCCTCAGGTCTTGTGCCACTAGAGGTGATTTATTTATCTTCTGTCTGTTATCTTCCTTTTGATTTTATTTCAAAGTTTAACATACACTGTTTAGAACGATCCAGAAAGGACCACATCTTCTGCGCTGCCATTAAACCCTTGTGTAACTTTATTATTTCCTCGCTATATTTCCCTTTGCCAGTATTATTTTCCCAATGTTTTAATTAATTAATTAATTAATTAATTATTTTTTGTGGTATCTGGGCTTGAACTCAGGACTTTGCACTTGCCAGGCAGGCACTTATGCTGCTGAGCTATCTCCCTGGCTCAATAATTCTTAACTTATCCTTTTGAATTGTATGTACTTCTATAAACCAGTCAAAACTTAGAACAGTCTATACTTTTAAAACACACACTTTTAAACACGGAGGGACTTGCTGCTCTCTCTCAATCAAACATAAAATTTTAAGGAGAAAAGTGGCTTAGAGAACATGAACCAGCTTCTCCGCGAAGTGCCTGGGGGTGTCACTGAAAGGGCCCCACCCGATGGGCTGGGATCATTAGAAGTGAATTGTGGGATTTTGCAGCTTGCTGGGCTGCCTTCCCAGGTGATGCTCCTTTAGCCTGCAGTAAGACTCTTAAGCTCCCCTCAGCCCATGGCATTGTGCAGCTGTCTTCCTACCAGGATTCTTCAGCTTTGTCTCCCAAGAATTGACTGGGAGTAGAAATAAGCTAATTCTTTAGGTTTCAGGTAAGAAGAGAAGCGCACAGTGTGCAAGCGACTCGCTCCAGGTCCCACCAGCTCGGCCTACCCATCTCCTTTGCCCGTGATCATTTCCTGGTTCCCTTGCCCCAACAAGGTGTCTACACCAGGCAGGAGAACCCAACAGCTTTGTCGGCTTTTTCTGCTACCTGCCTTTATGGCCAAGATAAAACTCCACAGGCTTGGAAGGGCTTCCCACGGGCAGTAGCTGCTCTAACCACAGGCTCCTGACACCTGGCTTTCTTCTGCGGCTCTAGGCTTGAAAATACATTCAAGTTTCTTCCCCAAAGTACTCCCAAAGCAAGCAGAAAAGATGAGAAAGTTATTTGAATTTTTCTTTCTTCTTCAGGAAACCCGATGGGCACATGCGGTAATAACTCGTCTAACTTTACATTCAGAGCCAAAGCCGTAAAAACTGAGTGAAGTCCATAAAAAGTTACCATCCCAGAGAGAGAGAGACAGGGGCGGGGAGAACAGAAAAACACACCCAATAAACCTCCATTGGAAGGGAAGGTTGCTGACAAGGCATTAAGTAGAATTCTACTGGCTTCTAATAAGTGATTCAGCTACATAAAGTAGCACTGGTACCTGTGAGAATAAACTCCTTAGCAGAAAATAGGATCCTTCATATTTTGCACTTTTGTAATAAGCCTGAGGCTGGGATGATTGTGAAGAGTAATGGGAGATCTGATTAAGGTTCAGATTATTACCCAAACATATGGATGCTAAATAAGCCGCATTAACCAGAATTACTCTTGACCCTGGCTGCTCTCCTACCTCCAAACAAAGTAATGCTCCTTGATGACCTCAATAAGTTACTAAACTGCCCTTAAAAACCTAATTTTGCGTGAAACCCTGGAGCAAAAGCTTGGCAGTGTGGAGATGCAGATTTTCCACGGAGCAGCCCTCTCTCTTTTTGGCCGGGGGCTGCTCATTTGATATGCATCATAAAAAGGGCAGGCAGCCCTTGGTCAGGAACCCTGCGGCTTGCCAAACCTGAAACATGGAAAATCTATGGGAACTGGGTCTAAATTGTTCAATTCGAAGCTTAACCCTGTCTTTCTCCAATTGGCCGTCTTTTGGTTCTGAATAGGCTTTGAGAAGCCAGGCAATAATCATAATTTACTCTTCCTCTTTGTCAATATGGGGCCTTGAACTAAAAGCCTTTATACTGCAATCCATCCCCAGCCACCCACCCCACCCCACTTTTTAAAACTTTTTTGAGACAGGTTCCTGTGGAGTCCCTAAATTGCCCAGGCTGGGCTCAAATTTAGAGCCCTCTTGCCTCAGCCTCCTGGAATGCTGGGGTGACAGGAATGGGCCACCATGCACAACAGCTACCAATGACTTTTTAAACATGAATTGGGCTAGGTTCTGGAGCAGCGTCTGAAAAAACATCTGAAATTCTTTGTTCTCAGCACTCATGATTTATAAATCTTCCCTTAAGTGTGAATTCATAATGTGTTTCACATCCATAGAATAGAACACCATTAATTTTTATCCCATTAAATCAGCAATGTTGATAAAATTCAAAGAGGGTTTCACATAAATTTTACTGATGTACTCTCCACAGAAAGGATTTGCTAACAGAACTAATATTTTAAATGAGAATTAGCATTTAAAAGCATCACCCAGAATAATATCAATATCTTCCTTTTTTCCATTTAGAAAAAAGTATTAGTTCTGTGCACTGTGTTGGTCACTTCCTCTAACATTTTAAGCTTATTGTGGGGAACTTTCATTTAATAACTCTTGTTTTCTTACTGCAGGTGTCTGAAAGCAACGCAGTCATTTTCTTTGGCACATGTTCAAAAATCCATCCTTTTATTAGTCAGATCACATGTTCACCAGTTTCCCAAGCTGTTTTTGTTCAGCCAATTTCACCAGTGG
>PVKN010019721.1:0-16275 GCA_004027915.1 Capromys pilorides | reverse complement strand
GATGCCACAGAAGCTCAACTTCCATACTCCACCCCTAGCCCTCCCATCTCTTTTCTTGTTCTGGTTTTTAAGATAGGGTCTTGCCACGTAGTTCACCTGGTCTTGAACTCACTGTGTAGCCCAGGGTGCCCTCCAACGTGTAGCAAACCTCCTGCCTCAGCTTCCAGAGTGCTGGGATGACAGGCGTGCACCACCATGCCTGGCTCTTCATTTATTTTTATCAGTGTAGGATTGCAACACATGAATACGTTCACTGTGGGGCACTGGTCTATCCATGTATGGCTGATGCTTAATTCTTCTTATGTGTCCGATGCTTCAGCTCCACCTGTCCTCAGTCTCTTAGCATTCATTACTGCAAGGCCCTCTCATCTGCCGGCTCTGTGCATCTTTACCAAACTTCTTTACTTTTGCTCTTTTTTTTTTTTTTTGTTTTGCTTTGTTTTTGCCACACTGGCGACTGAACCTGGGAAGCACTGAGCTATATCCCAAAGACTTTTATTTTTTTTTTTAAGACAAGGTCTTACTACGTCCCCAGCATTCCAACTGGCAATCCTCCTGCTTCAGCCTCCTGAGTGCCTAGGATTCTATGAAGACGCGACACGGTGCACCAGGCTCAAACTTCTTCTTCCATCTCAATGGACAGGCACCGTTTTGAAATAAGTGGTTGGAAGAGCGGGAAGGACTATAATGCTTTCAATTAAATATTGTTCCTGGGGGAACAAAGCAATAACCCTGGGGAGACCTGCATCTGGGGTCTACCTGCAGCGGCACCTCTCAGTCACCCTAAGGAACTTAGATGGACCCAGATGTCACGGCACACATCTGTCATCCCAGCACTTGGGAGGCTGAGGCAGGAATTTCACTGAGTTTGTGGCCAACCTGGGCCACATGGTGAGTTCAGCCTGGACATCCTAGCAAGACCCTCTTTTTAAAAAATTAAAAAACAAAACCAAAGCAAACAAACAAACAAAAAGCAAGGACAAGTCTAGGGAGATACAGTGGTACAAGTGCCTGCCTGGCAATCACAAGGTCCTGAGTTTGATTTCCAGTACCAAAAAGTAACCAAAACTTCAGCTGCAAAAGACGTTTCCCATTGCTGAGGACCTTGGTAGGTGCGGTATGTGCGGATGATGAAGTTCAACCTTCCTTGCCAACGCGTCTCCAGGCAGAGCTAAGCATTCAGACCTACAATATTTATAAAAAATAGCTGACTCTGTGTTTATAGCTAACATTTATGCTATTTATTTATGATGTGCTTTTCTTTGCAAGAGTTTGAAGTTTAAAACAAGCCATGACATCAGCAATCCCCTTCTCGCCTGGGATGGTAACAGGTACTGTGGTGTTTTATGAAGAGACTGCGATGTACAGAAATCATCTCCAAAGAAACTAAAAATGAACCTGGAAAAAAAAGATAAATAAAAAAAAATCAATCTGAGGGGCTGGGGAGATAGCTCCGTGGCACAAGTGCCTGCCTGGCAAGTGCAAGGTCATGAGTTTGAACCCCGGTCCTCCAAAAAAAAAAAAAAAAAAAAAATCACTCTGAGCAATAAGCACACGAGAGGTGGGGTAAGCAGAGAAATCCTTGCAGGTGTTATGGCTGTTAGTACTGGAGAGTGATCCCAAGGACTTTCCTTGCTTATTTTTTGAGATAGGATCCCCAGCCCTTGCTTATTTTTTGAGATAGGATCTCAGCAAGACCAAGTTTTCGCTCCTCCTGCCTCAGCCTGCCAGAATCCTGAGATCACGGGCATGCACCACCACACCTGGCTCCGCCTCTCTCTTCACTTCTGCCTGTCTCTCAGCATGCGAGTACACATGTGCATGCATACACATATACACATGCACACACACACACACACACACACACACACACACACACACAGCAGACAGTTTAACATATCAGCACTGGAAACGTCAGCAGGGCGTTACCCAGTCTCTACTTTTTCCTTAGCAGCAGTTCCTCCAATGTGCTTAGCTTCAACAAAACAACATAAATATTTAAACCTCCATAAAAAGCAATATCCAATACAAAGGGCGGAAGACCTAGTGCCTGTCTGCAGGGCCAAGGGTTCTTCCACCCTCCCGGGGTCCTCACGGAATGGCCCCTGGGGGACACGGATGCACTGGTCTCTTGGCTGGGCATTCGAAGTTGCCGGTGAGCAGAGCAGCACCCCCTGTCTGAGATGTGGCCTCTTTATCTGGGGACACTCCTGCCTCGAGGGCTCCTGGGAGAGGCGCTATGTTGTCATCTGCATGGAGGTGTCCACAGCCACCCTAGAGAGGCCAGGAATAGACGACAGACTGGAGGCTGAAGGGCAGAGGCTAAACAAAAGCCATACGTGGTGGTACACAGCTGTCACCCCAGCACTTGGGAGGCTGAGGCAGGAGGGTCACTGCAAATTTGAGGCCAGCCTGGGCTACGTACAAGAACTATCTCGACAACAACAAAAACATGTGGCTGTCTCCACTGCACTTCCTGAGGGAGAGCTGCCTAGCTGTGCTCAGGTGACCCGAGCTGAAAGGCACAGTACAATTTCTGTTCCTGTTGTTGTTGTTGTTTTTCAATTTCTGCTTCTACTTTATTTATGCTTGTTTTTTTTAAAGACAAGGTCTTGCTATGTACCCCAGGCTGGCCTCACACTTGCTGGGATCCTCCTGCCTCAGCCTCCCGAGTGCTAGGGATGACAGGCATGAGCCACCAAGCCCAGCCTGTTTGCGAGGGTAATGTACTTGGCAACAGGACTGAGGTGCTTAGACGCAGGTACGTAACATGGAGTACTGCATGCGACACTGGGTTTAGGGCATAGTGCCACAGGAGGCCAGAAGAGCTTCGAGTAGAGTTAATGGCAGTGGACGCCACCAACCAGAACTGAAGGGATTTCTGTCCTGTGCAGGTGGAGATTTTGTCCACACTGTTGCCCATGACAACAAGAAGTGTTACCCAGTGAAGTCGGTGACCTAGTAAGATTTCAAAGCAGAGTAAGGAGCCAGGTATGGGGAAACCCTGACTCACAGGAGGCTGAGGCAGGAAGATGGCCTACACAACATAGCAAGACCTTGTCTCTTTGGAGGGGGAATGTTTTTTGATACCGGGGATCAAACTGAGGACCTCACACTTGTAAGGGAGGTGCTGTGCCACTGTGCCACTGAGCTAAATCCCCAGCTGAGAGACCTTGTCTCAAACCAACAAAATACCGAACAAATGGCTTCTGCCTTATGGGGAAAACGGCATATACAGTGGACCAGTTTTTGGATTTACAGAGAGAGCTCGTAGCTTCTGAGTTCTGCTTTCCCACGATGCCTGACCCCTAAACCACGGTTCTCGACCCTAGCAGATCCAACATTCTTTAGTCACAACTGAAATTCTCGACTCTGGAAGCAGGATTCACAGGCCCTATCATCTGCCTCACCTCTCTCTTTTGCTTTGTTCTTACGGAGCTGGAGATCAAACTCAGCCTCATGTTTGCTAGGCAGATAGATGCTCTCGAGAAAGGACACAGGGCTATGGAGGAAGGGTTGTCTTGATGCTGTGCTCATCGGGAATGCGGACCAGACGGGCAGCAAGGGCCCTGGGGAGCCGTGGCTGAGTCCAGAGATGCAGATGTGAGGCAGAGCTGGGGTCGCAGGGCAAGTCCTGAGGGAGTGAGACTGAGGCCTTTGGAGTGGTTTGGAAATAGGCAGCTGCCATTTGCGGCGATGAGCAGAGCAGGCTGGGGTGGAGCAGGACCTCCTCTTCCCGGGTATTAAGCCCAAAGGCCTTTGGACACCTGTGACATCCAGCAACGTGTCAGTCTGGGACCCTCAGCGAGGCCAGAGGAGTGAAAGATGTGACTGAAGCTGTTTGACCACTTGGGCAGACGCCAAGCTAGGGCCCTTCTGAAGTGTTCTGCTGCCTCTCTGGACACCTGGGACCTCAGGAACCATCTTTGATGGAAGCACTCTGGAGCGGGCAGGCACCGGGACCCCCGATTTCCCAGGCCTGTTCCCTCCACACCCTCCTTCCTGTGACAGTTGAGGACCGAGTGAGTTACCACACACAGGGGTAACTCTCACCCAGGGCACGTCCACAAGATGCCAAGGACCCTCACCAACCAGATGACCCCGTCAGGTCTGCATGATGTCCACACGGCACTCAGGTTGTCACCCATGTGGTCTTCAGGTACAAGCGTCAGGCAGCACCTGCTGAGGGGACCTCTGCACCCAATAAGCATGTCACACAAGTCACTATTTCATGTACCAAACCCGAACAGTGGGGAAGCGCGCTTGATATTCTAGCAATGCCTGTAGAGCCCACACGAGTCAGAAAACAGGAAGTTATTTTCAGTCTTTCTCTCCAGAATCGCTCCTCTCCTGCAGACCTGATTCTAAGCCTCCTTCCTCTTGGACGATCTTCCTTGTAGTCAAGACCTACTTCGGAAATGTTCTGGAACTTCCATAATTAAGATTGAGAACATCAGTTTCTGTAAAAAGTGCCACCCCAAGATTCTGAAAGAAGAAACATCTTCTCCAGCGACAGGACAGGTAGGGGCTGCACCTGGGCCTCTTGACACAAGAGCCGAACTCAAGCCTAACTCAAACCCAAACCCGCCAATTTGGAGAATTTCAAACCGAAGTCCTACAGCACTGACTGTGGGCCACCGGGAACTCAAATTCCCAGTTTGTGCCTCCTGGCACTAGTAAATACCCTCACTGTATAGGGATTTAAATCAACAGAACAAAAAGTAAACAAGGCTCACAGGAACACCTCAAGATGCTCACTTATACTGGCTAAAGCCTTCTATAATAAACACTGTACACTGTACTTTTGGGAAAAATGTGTAACCGAGAAGGTGCAGCCCCAAGGTTAGGTCATGTCTGAGCATGTGCTCCAGAGCCTCATCTCGGGCTCAACTAACAGCTAAGTGACACGGCACAGGTCACCCACCTCTCCACATCCCACACCCCAACATACTTAGGACAAAACAACACCCAGAAACAATCAGTGGTGCTGTCTTCCTAAGGCTAGTACTGCAAGTGCACAGGCCTGGCCCACAGGACGTGCCAGGGTGCTGCCTACTGCTAGGTGGTCTCCACGCCAGAGGGCCTGGGAGGATGGGGGGGGGGCTGGCCATGAGCCTGGCCAACCAGGGCAAAGATCTCCAGTGTCTATAACCCTGGAGACAGGCAGAACACCCAGTGGGACAGAGCCCAAAGCAGCCCCAGCTGCCGCCTGGGAGAGGCTCTGTGAAAGATGTCCCCACTTGCTGCCTTCCCACCACCCCCACCCTTTATTCCACAAAAAGACGACTCAGGTTCCTGCTTGCTGTGTATCACCATTTATTGTCGTTTGCGTTAGGAATCGAACAGAGGACATTGTCTGTGGGCATGGGAGGAAAAGAGAAAAGAAAGTATGCTTTTTAGACTTAATTTCTTCCAAACACTTCATGGTTTTAAACCCCTTTTACCCCAAAGCAAACTGTAGAATTCAAGTATGTTATGTAGGGACCAGTAATACAAAATGTGTGTGTGTGTGTGTGTGTGTGTGTGTGTGTGTGTGTGTGTAAAGCAGCAGATGCACGTCCGCAGGTTTTGCACTCTGCTCTGCTTTGGTAAGTCCGAGCCCCAAAGAACACATTGTGCATACAAACCCTGCCTCCGACCCCAGACCTGAGGGCTGAGGAATCATCTACCCTCGTAGGGGAAGAAGGGTGAAGGTTTCGAACCCATAGATAGTTAAAAAAACCAAAAAAACAAAAACAAAAAAATAATAGTAAGGAAGAAACGAACCCTCACCTCCCTTCCAAAGCCCTCCCATCCATCCTACGCAAGCACTCGCTGCTGTCCGTGTCCCTTCGATTCCTAACGGGGCTTGTTCTAAGGACCAGAGTGACAGGAGTCTCTTGATTTTTATTATAAAAAAATTTAAAGGGGACATTTCAAAAGAAGAAAAAAAAAACATTCAAATTCTGAAAATATCTTGCCTTTTTTATTAATCATGTCATCTAACACCCATTAAAAAAACAAATACGTGAATATGATATAAAAATACGATCCCAGGATTAACACTTTGTTGCAGGCACAGTTATTTCACAGAATATATGTGTGGGGGGCTGGGGAAAGGAGTCTTTTTTCTTTTTGCTTTAAAAAAAAAAATCCACAGCAGTGCAAGTAGGGCCAGGAAGGGGGAGATTCTTTAGCAGCAAAATGTCCAAGTCCTCTAATCACAATCAAATCAACGGATATTGGATTAAAAAAAAAAAAAAAAAAAAAAAAGATGAAAGGGACACTGCCTGGACCCACTTGTCATCACTAAACGCTCTCGTTGCAAAAGCCCCAACTGTGACATGTGAAGGACGCGCTTTATTACTCAAGCATTCAAGCTTGTCCCTCAAGCTCCTGACTGTGTGTCACTTAAATATATGTACAGGAATTGGGCTCCTTTTCCCATCCGGGGCCCTGTGGGTCTCTGCAGTTTGGTCACTTGGGATGGGCTCTCGGGGACGGGACCACTCCCGGGCCCTAACACAGCATCGGTTTCGTTCGGCACGGGGCTGCTCCTGCCTGCCCCGACGGCCTCGGCTGCTTCCAGCAGTAAGTGGCCAAGGGGACAGTTAACGATCGCTGTTCTGTTTCTCTCGCATCCATGCCTGGATCTGTTCCTTCAGTTCTGGCACTGAGGGGAGAAAAAGAGGGGTTTAAGTCCCAGCTGGGAGCGTGTTGCCTCATGATGTGGCTCTGTCCCTGGAGCAGAGGCAGAAACCTGACCAGGAGGGGACATGCCCTTCCCGCTGGAGGGCTCTGGCAGCCCTGCCGGCCTACCTGGCTCCAGCATGCTCTCTGTCAGCGTCTGCCGGTTGAATGGGTCCGTGGGCGAGTTCAGCAGGTGCCGCAGGATGATGGAGCGGTCCATGATGGTGCCGGAGGGCAGGCGCACGGGGTCAGTCATCAGTGTGTCCATCAGGGGGTCTGCAGGGACACAGCAGGACAAGCTCAAGGCTAACCATAGGGGCCAAGTGGAAGAGAGAACACGAACCTGTGCCCCCGCCACCAAGGAGCAGGCAAGTGGCTGCTAGAGGTCGCGTTAGGAGGAAACGGAAAGGGGCTAAAGGCACGAGCACTGCCTTTTCAGCGGGGCCTGTGCCGCCGCTGCTGGGAGAGGAGGAGAGAAGCCAGTGGGACGGGCACGCCGCAGGCCTGGCGGGCCAGGACCCTTTGTTTCTTGTTGGTTGCTGCTGTTTGTCTGTTTTGGTCGCACTGGGGAACTCAGGGCCTCTGCACTGAAGTACATCCCTAGCACTTAAAAAAAACTTGAGACAGGTGCCGGAGGGCAGGCAGCTTAAGTCAATTTATTTGCTCAGCTCAGGCCTTCCTGCCTCAGCCTCCCAGGAGGCTTATAGGAGTGTGCTGAGATCCTTTGTTTCAAAATGTCTCTGAATTCTTCGAAAGGTGAATCCCCGGGGACAAAGGCAAAGCTGCCCTTAAATACACCAGGGATGCTGTGTGGACTGGTGTCAGACTAACAACATTTTTTTCCTTCTAATTTGCAAACTCGGTATAGTGGCGCATGCATGCTTATAATCCCAGCACTTGGGAGGTAGAGGCAGAGGATCACAAGTAGGCCAGCTCTGTCTACACAGCGAGTTCAAGGCCAGCTTGAGAAACAGCAAGACCCTGGCTCAAAAAAAAAAAAAAAAAAAAACCAAAAACCCAAACCACCTTTTTGATTTACAATATTGGGTAGAAGCTGGCAGACATAACGTTGGACAGCTTCTCAAAGCGGCTGTGGCACATCATCAAAGCATCAGAAGCAGATGCTGTCTTGCGAACTCAAAGCGGTCAGCACGGAACGGGCAGGGGCCTCGCACCTCGGAACTCGTCGGGGGCGTCACTGTAGTCGATCTCCGCGCGTGCATTCTTCGCCACGATCTCCTCTACCTTCTCGGCAAGGAGTTTAAACTTCTCTATCGCTATGGTGGACTTGATCCCTGCTTTCCGCATCTTTGAAATGACTTCTTCAAACAGCTCCTTGCTGTAGGATCTCTGCAAAAAGGAGAGGCCGTGCAAGGTGTGAGCACAGGACCCCGGCCCTAAGTTAGACATGATTCCACAGTAGGCGTGTTCTGGTCCAGTCGTTGTCTATATATTTAAGCCACATGACAGGATCCACTTTTTAGGGGCTGCAGGTACACGGAACTTGGTGAACAGAGAGCTTGTCTGGCACATTTGAGCCCTGGGTTCAATCCTTAACTCATGCTTGGCATGATAGTGCAGGCCTGTAATCTCAGCATTCCAGAGGCTGAGGCAGGAGGATTGTTGAGTTCAAGACCAGCCTGGGCTACAAAAAGTGAGCTCCAGGGCAGCTTGAACTGCATAGCAAGACCCCATCTCAAAAGGACAAAAAAAAAAAAAGAAAAAAAAAAAAAAATCTTTAGCTCATACACAGGCATACACACACACACACACACACACACACACACGAGATTCACTCTACACTGGTGTGTCATGTAAATGAGACTGGGCATGTTCAGGATGGTATGGCCATCGCCTGGTGTGTCATGTAAGATGTACAAGGCCACTGCACATGGGGAGGGTGGCAGAGGGGAGGTCGACAGGGTGGGGGGGTGGGGGTGGGGCACTTGAACATCTGAAGATAGGGCATATTCATTTTAAAGCTATATATTTACCAGGAATCAAACTCAGGACCCTGTCTGTACTTATTAGGCAGGCACCTATGCCACTGAGCATAGGTGGTTCTTTTAAAGTTAAAACACTGGAAGATGGCATGGTGGCGCACACCTATAATCCTAGAGCTTAGGAGGCTGAAAACAGGAGAATCACTATGAGTCCAATCTATGTAGTGAGACTCTATATTAAATATATTAAAAAGAAAGAAAGTTAAAACACTAGAAAGAGAAGGAAGATCTCAACCAAGATGGAACATCTCGACCAAGATGCCAGTTCTTCTTGGGAGGAGGACTGCTGTGAGAGTTTGAGGCCCACGTGAAGTAATAGTGAGACCCTAGCGCAAAAAAAAAAAAACCCAAAACAAAACAACCAAATAAAAAAAACCCCAAACCAACCAACCAAAGGAAAACACACGCACATGCACACGCACACGCATGCACACACAAGGAATCCTGAAGGCTGGCATGGGCACTGGTAGAAATGCTATTGAGATTTCCTACTCCATCAACACTTCAGGGCAGAATCTACTTAGCCCATTTGCTATTTTCAAAAAACAGCTGCTACAAAAGAGGAGGTTTAACCAACTGGCTTGTGTGGCCTTGAAGTCAGTGACTAAGACAGAAGTGCCCTGAGCAGAGAGAACCTGGAGAACATTTAAGGCAAGGGACAGAACAAGCAGCCCAGATGCTGCTTGAGCACCCAGTGGAGAGGCTACAGAGGACAAATGAAAATAGCCACCAAGCAGAGCTGAAGTACCTGGTAGGCAGAACACACAAAGGCCCTTCTAACTGCCAGCACCGCAAATTCCCCGAAGCAGAAACCAGCACTTTGGAGCAGACATTTCTTTTAGGAAAGTACACGAATGGCTGGAACCCACAGGCAAAGGTGTCCAACTACATTTCTCCCCAGGGAAATGCAAGTCATCAGCATGGCCGGCCAAGACGCGATGAATCCATTAGCCAGAAACAACCTAGTGTTGGCACAGGCGGGGAGAAATCTGAGGCCTCATTCAGGCTCTGGGTGTGTGTGTGTGTGTGTGTGTGTGTGTGTGTGTTGAGCAGTGCAGGTTTAAACACATGGAGCCTAGAACCAGAATGAGGTGTACAGACACAGACACACACACACACACATGCGCACGCGCCGCGCACACCTCCCGTGTGTCATGGCAGCATCAGTGACATCAGCCACAGGCCGGGAATGAGTCAATGCTCACCCACAGGGGAACGAATAGTTTTCAGTCTTGGAACAAAGAACTCAGACTTTCTACACAGGGCGGGGACCTCAAAACCTTTAGTGCTATTAGCAGCTCATCTCCTGGACTCTTGCATCTGTGGTCGTTATCCCCATCCAGGCTTCTTGTGAAACGCAAAGGTCTATGGACAGATGCCATGTAACTACATGGGCTCCTGGCCAGGAACAGCCCGGCAGCCCGCACCCCCAGGCCCTGCTCCCCGACAACTGCGCACCTACCTGGTCATCGGCGATGGCTTTGGCAAAGCGTGCGCAGTCCAGCTGCAGGTAAATGTCGGTCAGCTGGTCCAACAGCTTCTTTGGTTCAAAGCCGTACTTCTCAGGGTTTTCCACTTTCAGGTCACGGCATTTGGGGCCGCAGAGCTGCTGAAGATTGAAGTTCAACATCGCAGCCAAGCGGGGTCCAAGTTCCTAGGAAACCACAGGAAAATGCCACAATGGCACTGCTGCAATTAGTGACAGGGATTGCCAGCTCCCACTGCAGGGGAGGACCAGGAATTGGCTGGCTTTATCTTCAAAACTCCCTTCAGCATTAGCTGAAGATTGCCAGCATCCTACTCAAACTGTCTTTACTCCCTGTTTCAAAGCAGAATGTTCTAGTACTTACTGGAATACTGCAGGCTGACAGCACACCTACAAACACTACAAAAGGCTTTTCTTGACATGTATGTGTTGTCTTTTTTTTGTGTGTGGGGGGGGTCCTCCTAAGACAGGGTCTCACTACGTACTATAGTTCTACAGGGTCCAGGACAGCCTTGGCCTCCTAGCACTGGGACGGTAGGTATGCATTGCCATGCTCGGTCTAAATTGATGTCTTAACCATAAAATTTCCATACTAGTTCAAGTCTATTAAACAACAGTGTGATGGTGCAGATTCAAACTACGCTCTGCTGCAGTGTGTCTGGGTGTCCCCCGAGAGCCTCTCGTGTCGCAGGTGGCTGGATCCAGAGTGTGTAACGCTTGGGTGATTCACGGTGCAATGGTATGCTAATGGTCACCAGGGTTAATGGTGACAGTGCTGCGCCCTAAGCACCCTGGATGAGATATGAGGGACAGAGAGAGCTAAGGTCAGCCCTTGCTTGCATTGCTGCCTTCTGCCACCATGAAACATTTCTCCTCTGCCGTGTGGCCCCCTGCCTTGGAGCTGGTCTTATAGACTGAAACTGCTACAAACTGTGAGTTAAATAAACCTTTCCCCTAACTGTAGATGTGGCGTATTATTTCTCAGCAGCAATGAGAGTAACTAAGACAGACAGATAAAAGAGGGAAAATTATTCATATACCCATCATCACCTGAGTCACGGAAGTTCTGGATTATTGCTGGGTATGGTAGTGCATATCTGTAACCCCAGCACTCTAGAGGCTGAGGCAGGAGGACTGCTGTGGGTTCAAGGCCCGCCTGGCCTACATAGTGAGACCCTGTCCCAAAAAAAACAGACAACACAACAATAAAGTTTTGGATTCGGCTCTTTTGGGCACCATTTCTTGGCAGTTCAGGGTATGCCTTTCTTATCAGACAGAAGGAAATGCAAATGGACACAAAACTTATGTCTTGAATAGTTTTAAAGCTTGTTTCTTCTGGCCAGTGAGACAAAATAAAGTTAAATGAAACACTTTCTGGCCTAAATTAGAGAATATCAAATGCTGATCATAAAAAGGAGTCAAAAAGCTGCCCTCTGAGTGGTTAGGTATTCATAAAATGTAATGACTGGATCAAGGCAGAGTCCAACAGCACTCGGCTTCTAAGAATCTGTGTTTCCATGAACCAAACTCTCTGTCCCACGCTGAGAAGCTGGAAATAAGGGTGTGATGAGGACAGGGCAGAGCTAGTAATTTTTCTTTAAACTAGGAGAGCTTGGGGATTTGTTTGTGAGACAAGGAGTCACTATGTAGACTTGGCCTTGAACTCACTATGTAGGGGCTGACGAGATGGTTTAGCGGTCTAAAGTGCCTGCTTAGGCAAGCTTAGGCAACCACAGGGACCGCGGTTCCATCTCTAGCCACTGCATGCTACGCCAGCCCCACCCCCAGGGCAGGCTGAGCCAGCTATTAAAAAAAAAAAAAAAAAAAAAAAAAATGCAGCCCAAGCTGGCTTTGAACTCACAAGCTTCTCCCACCTCACAGCCTCTGGAGTGGTGGGATTACCAGTATGCACCACCATCCTTGGCTTGAGTTTTTAGGTTTTTGGACAGGGTTTTGCTATATAACCCAGGCTGGCTTTGAATTTGCCATGCAGCCCAGGCTGCCCTCAAACTTGGGGTCCTTCTGCCTCAGCCTCCAGAATGTGAAGATTACCAGTGCAACAACCTTTGCCTTCCTGTTAACACAGCTGTCTAAGAGCACCAAACATTTAGCATGTTATCAAGCATCCTTAATATACTCCAATACATCAAGTTACCTTATACTTTCCCTATAAATAAAACATAGGAATCAACTGTGATAAAAATAAGTTCCAACTCCATTACAAAAAAAAAAAAAAAAAAAAACCCCGATGGACTGTGCTGTCTAAGCAGAAAGTGAGCAAAGTCATCCTGGAGTCAACTATTTGTAGATTGCGGTGACATCAGACATCTATCAGCAGAGCAATGCAGTGTCAAGCAGTGATGGTGGTAACAAAATCAGTAGCAAAATTTCACTTTTTGCTGCGATACTGTTATTTCTATAATTGCATAAGTGCGTTAAGCCACACATGGCGCACACCTGAAATCCCAGCACTAGGGAGACTGAGACAGGGCGGCTGCTGAGAGTCCTAAGCTTGCCTGGGCACACAGTGAGACCATGTGTAACAACACAAAACAAACCCATAAACTAAACACACACAAACAACCCCAAACATCCAGTGCTGGGGGCTGGAGGTGGGTCCCTGGCAGCATCTACTCACCGGCCGAAGGAACGGCTTCTGGACCTGCTTGGTGAGGATGTGGAACATGTCCACTGTTTCTGTCGCCAGGGCGAGGTACGAACGGGAGACGCGCTCATCCTGAGCCAGCTGAGACTGCCGGGCCTGCTGCTGATCCTGGGAAATAGCAGACAGGTGCTACGTGAGGCCTGCAGCAGGCGTCAGCCTGCCAGGCACCACGTCACACCAGAGAAGACGGTCATGAAGCCGGCATGCTACAGAGCAAGAGGACAGCCTGCCCTGCCAGCGTGCTGAGGGTCTAGTCCCATCTTTTGGCGTCAAAATGCTTCCAGGCTCAAGTCCAGTAGCCTCAGAACCTTTGTTTTGAGCTACGGGTGGAACCCAGGGCCTGGCCCAAGCTCTGGCCCAGGGCTCATTCAAGCCTAAGTTTTCTCAGGGATAACTGCCGTCTACGTGGGATAGAGGAAACGACTCTGAAGAGCCAGCCCTCCTCCGCTTCCTAATGACTTACACTCACCCTCTCCATTTACACTCTGCCAGGACCTGTGCTGTGACACGCGGCCCTTTTGCCCTGCCCTGCCCTCTGCCAAAGCCCACGGGGGCTATGCTTCTGACTTCTATCTTCCCATGATGCCAGGCTGTGCCCTGCCCTCAGTCCTGCCACAGGGCAGGAAATGGACAAGGAGGCCTGTCTGATTCAGGGTAAAATCAAGGTTACACTGAGGACTTTCATTTTCACATCCACCCAGAGGGCCAGTGCGACCAAGTTCCCAAGCCCTGCTCAGAGGGCAGCAGGTGCCCGGTAGAGATTCCATAGCCAGGCTGGGGGTGCCCAGGTGTTTTGGTTCAGTGTGAGCTCACTGGGAGGCAGGCTACTCTAGAGAGGCCACAAGCCAGGCCTCCCATGACCTCGCTATCCCTGTCCTGCAGGCAGGGTTCAGATTCCAGGGTGACACAGTGCTGACTGTACAAGCAGCCCGGTGCACAGCACACAGCGGCCTGTCAGGAACAAGCAGCAGGAGCAGACCAGGGTGCAGGAGGCTGGGGACACCTCTCAGTGAGAAGAGGGCTTCTGAGGCATGGAGCCAGCCCACAAAGAATGAGGACAGGAAGAATGTCTCCACAGGCAGAGGGACAGCACACTGAGGACCTCACATCCCAGGTAAGGGATAGAGGCAGGCAGTTGGTAGACATGGGGAAGAGGGCAGAGAGGCGCTGCCCACCCTAGAGGGGCCATTGTTGAGTGCCTACAATAGGGGCACCCCGAGGGGCTCTGAACATGGGACACCAAGAGATAGCAGGGATAGCAGGGACGTGAAGAGGAGATCACACATATGACAGGCATCCTTTACTTTTGTTTTTCTTTTCTTATGGTGTTAAGGTGGAATCCAAGACATGCCAGCTAAGGGTTCCACATGAAGCTACAGCCCAGCTCCCATCTTAAGGTAGAGCCTGAAGGCCCTTACAGAGAGGGGTATAAGAATAAGGAAAACGCCATGGTGTTGAGCATGAGCACTGGGCATCAAAGGCCAAAGCTGAAGGACCACAGCAAGGGTTCACCTTGGAACACATTTCAGATCACCCGGGGGTGAAGCAAGCCAGCACTGGTTACACAGGGCTGCAGCCAGGCCAGATGAGCTGAAGAAATATGATGGAGTCTTTAAAGTACAGGTAAATTTAGGGCTGGGTGTGGTGGGGCATGCCCATAATCCAGCACTCTGGGAAGCTGAGGCAGGAATCCCAGCCTGGGCAATTTAGAAAGATCTGGTCTCAAAAAAAGTGATGCAGCTAGCTCACTGCCAAGGCCATGGGGCCCATCCACAGTTCCACAAAAGCCAACAAACGTAAATTTAAATCCATGGAGCAGTTGTCACCTGGCAGTGATTTTCAACTGGGCTCTGTGTTAAGTCCCTGGCGTTAAAGGGGCAGGAACGAGGCACTTCACATTCTGCAGTGGAGGGGACGGTCTTGTCACCAGGAAGAGTTCATGATCACCAAACTCCACTGGGCTTAAAATTGCAGCCAGCACTTTAGCAATAGGCTGGAGTAAGAGGAGAGGCCTGAGGGCTGAGCGCAGAGGCCACCTGGGTTCAGAGGTCAAGGCAAGGGCAGCACAGCCAGGCAGGTGGGAGGAAGAAGGCTTGCCGAAATAGTGACAGCCAGGGACTCTCTGTGCCTTTCCGCATCCATTAAGAGACCAATCGATGTCTCTTGATGTCTCCTCCCAAATGCTATTAAGCACTGACCTGGAGCCCAGCATCTAAGTGCAAGCTGGTCTCTGCCAAGCTCCCAAGAGGCAGGAAGTGGGTGTTGCACAGGAGGAGGGCGGCAAGGACTCAGCCATCCCGAGGGAGGATCTGCACGTCTCCCGGCAAAGGAAACTGAGTTATATACATCAGAGCAAACACCCCGCCCTCTCCCTGCCCATGGAGCCCCTGCAAGGCAGGTGCCCTCTCCGGTTTCTGCATTAAGGGACCGGTTCTCTGGATCACCACAGCTGTGATGCTGCAAGGATGCTCCCCCCACCCCCAGGCCATCAGAATCTTCTGACTGCAGAGGGGAGGAGCCTGGCACGTCTGAGTGCTGCCTTGGGAGGCACTGGGGCACCAGGGCCACCTCAGCCCCAGGAGCTGGGAGCTGTGGGAGGGCTCTGCAGCCGGCAGTAAGACAGCTGAGGGTGTGCTTGGAAATTAATAGGAGGCAGTGTATGTGGATGCCAGTGGTGCCAGACAGGACTGCTGTACTAGCTCAATGCACCCAGAGGGGCTCAAGCGGCACATGGGCGTGGGCTGGCACATGGGCATGGGCTGATGGAGCCCAGCCCTCTGGAACCTGGGCAGAGGGTTTAAGTTCATGGTGTGGTATACAGTGTGGAGCAAAATGTCAAATTCTAATGAAAGCTTCAGAGGTACCTAGAATAAAAGTGTTCCCTAAACATGCTGTAATAGCCTACATTTATGACACTCTTTCTTAAAAGTTTTACTTTCTCCTTTTTATTTGAGACAAGGTCTCACTACACAGTTCAGGCTGGCAATAAACACACCAAGTAGTCCAGACCGGCCTTGAACTCATGGTGATGCGCTTGCTTCAGCCTCCCCGGTGCTGGGATTACAGGCATGCACCACCACACCCGGCTATCGTATTTTTGGCTCCAGAGCATCAGCACATTCACTGTGTCCTCACTGAGGGTGCTAGCAGGGTGAGAATCCCCTTGGAAGGCAGCAGCTCTGGGAACCATTTTGTCACTAAGGCTGTCAAGAGTCCATAACAGTGCAAAGGCAGATCTGGGGCTGCCATCATAGCACGGAGAGCACGTACTGTCACCAGCACAGCATTAAGTTTTCATGGAAACCAGGCCTCCCGTCTCCTAATAACTGATTACAAAATCCAGTATCAATGGAAAGAGCAAGCCCCGCCTGAGCCGGCTACCTGAGAGATTCAGAGCTGCCCAGGGAAGAATACAGGAGGAAACTGGACTCTCATCTAGCAGACAGATGTCT
>PVKN010019720.1:0-16236 GCA_004027915.1 Capromys pilorides | reverse complement strand
TTTTATCAATGTCTTCTTTAGAGGCATTTAGTAAGTCTTTCGTTATAGTTATCCTTTCTTTTTCTACTTCAGAGATTATTTCTGATCTCATTTCCTCTCTACCTTTCTGCAGTTGTTCCTTTACTTCAGACATTATTAATTTAGAGATGTCTTTTTTTACTTCAGAGGTTATGTCTGATCTGATTCCCTCTATACTCTTTTTTTTCAGGACCGGGGTTCAAACTCACAACTTTGCACTTGCCAGGCGCACTTGTGCCATAGAGCTATCTCCCCAGCTTTCCTCTATACTTTTCTGCAGCTGGTTTTTTTTTTAAACTTCAGACTCTAGTAATTCAAAGATTTCCTTTTTTACCTCAGAGGTTATCTCCAGTCTGAGTTCCTCTATATGTGTCTGCATTTGTTTGTTCACTGCAGATGCTACTAATTTTCAGAGATTTTGGCTACACAGTTCCCACTTTCTTCTATAGTAATGTCTCCTGTATTTGTTACAGGTGTGCTCGGGACTCGAGATTGCATTTTGCTCCTTGTCTGTGTTATTATGTATAGCAGTGACCTCTGACCTTGGTGCAAAACTTTGGTGAAGTTATGCTGTTAGCACCTACTGAAATTTGGGTCTGGATTACCAAGTTTGATCTTGTCCAGATGCGCCTGTCTTAGTCTGGCTGCTGTGCCCAGCTTCTTCATGGTGCAGCTTTTGGAGGAGAGCCTGCTGTGCTCAGCTCCTGGGTTAGCTGGTAGGGTCTGACCCCCAAGCCTCTCTGCAGGGAATTTTGCTTCAGGGCTCCAAAGCAGATGCTGGAGCTGGGTTCTGGACAAGGTAGAAGTTCCGGTGATGCAGGGGTGCAGGCCTAATGTTCCTATGTGCCCACCAGTCATGAGCTGTGTGTGGGGGCAAAGTTCCAGTGGTGGTGCAGAGGCCTCTGGCCGAGAGGTCCTACCTGTGCACCCACCGGTCAGTTGGTCAATTTGAGATATAATTGACATACTACAACATTCAATTTTATTTTTATTTTATTTTTTATTTTTTATTTTTTGCAGAACCAGGGATTGAACTTGGGACCTTGCACTTGCCAGGCAGGCACTTGTGCCCCTGAGGTATCTCCCTGGCCCCCAAAATTCAATTTTAAAATGTACATTTTGGTAGTTCTTTAGCATGTATATGAGATTGTCTGTCATCACCATCAAAATTTTTATCACTGCAAAGAGAAACTCTGGTCATTTCCTTTTATCCAGCCCCTGTCAACCACACATCTACTTTCTGTCTCTTGGATTTACCTGTTTTTTATACTTCATATCAGTTAAAGCACACAGTATATAGTTTTTGTCTGATTTATTTCACTTAGCATAATATTTTTAAATTTATTCTATGTACCAGTAAATTATTCCTTCTTATGACTGAATAGTATTCCCATGCATATATCACATTGTGCTTAGCCATTCATCAGGTCATGAATATTTGAGTAGTTTCCACTTTTTCTACTGGGACGAATAATGTTGCAATGAGTATCCATGTACAAGTTTTTGTGTGGACATGTGTTTTCCATTCTCTTGGATACATGTATAAAGAGCATTGATGGTCAGGTGGTAACTTCATGTTTCACATTTTAAGGAGCTGCCAGTTTTCCATGTAGCTACACCATTTTACATTCCCACCAATGATATAGAAGAATCACAGTTTCTCCAAATTGTTGTCAGTATTTGCTACTTATCTGCGTTTTTTAGTATAGCTATCCTCATACGAGTAAAGTGGTATCTCATGGCTTTGTTGAGACTATCAAACAACAAATGATTAATGATGCTCAGCATCTTTGCATATGTTTGTCGGCCTTTTTGTTTCCCCTTTGGATAAAGGTCTATTTGGATCCCTTGCTCATTTTGTGTTTGTTGGTTTGGTTTGGTTTGGTTTGGTTTGGTTTGGTTTGGTTTGGTTTGGATCAGTTTGGTACCTGGAATCAAACTCACAAGCCTGTGCTGCCAGGCAAGCACTGTGCCACTGAGCTGTATCTCTGACCCTCTTGCTTGTTTTTAGTGAATTATCATTTTTCCTTTCTCATCAGTATCCTGTAACACACAAAGTCCTCACTTTGATGAAGCCCAATTTATCTATTTCTTTGGTTGTTTGGTATCATAGCTAAGAAAATATTGATTGACTCGACGTCATGGAGATTTTTTACTTAAGTTTTCTTCAAGGATTTTTATTAGTCTTATAGTTAGACATTTGGTCTATTTTGAGTTCATTGTTATACATAGTATAAGGTAGTGATCAAAGTTAATTCATTTGCTCATGGATACCTCATTAGTCAAGCACCATTTATTGAAAAGAATATTCTCTCACACTGAATAACTTCACAACCCTGTTGAAAAATCAATGGGCCATTAATGTGTGGCTGTACTTCTGGACCCTCTACTCCTTTCCATCTAAATGTCTGTCCTTTTCCCAGCACCACATTGTCATCATTACTGTACCTCTGTGGTCATTAAAATTGAAAAATATTAGCCTTCCAGCTTTTTTCTTCTTTATCAATAATGTTTTAGCTTTACAGAGTCCACTGAGATTCCACACAAATTATAGGATCAGTTTTTTCACATCTGCAAAAAGGCTATTAAAATTTTCATATAGATTGCATTGAGTCTGTAGATCAATGTAGGGAGTATTGCCATCCTAACAGTATTAAATTTTATAATCCATGAGTGTGGGATGCCCATTTAATTAGGTTCTCTTTCATTCCTTTCAGCCATGTCTTATAGTTTTTAGTATACAATTCCTACATTTCCTTGGTTAAATTTGTTCCTCAGTATTTCATTCTCTTTGATGCTGTTATAAACTGAATACTTCCTTAATTTCTTCTGTTCACTGCAAGAGTGTGGAACTACTATTTTTGTATTGATCTTGTATCCTTCAAATTTGCCAAGCTCATTTATCATTTCCAATAGTTTCTTTTTGTATATTCTTTAGAACATTCTACCTCAAAGATGTTATTTATGAATAGTTTTACCTCTTCCTTTCCTCTCATTACATTCTTTTGTTTTCATATATATTTTCAGTACACAATAAACATGTTTGTTGTGGGAAATCAGTGCATCTGCGCAGAGTGCATCACTATCCTTTCTACTTCTCCTTTCCCTCTCCTACCTCCTGTCTTGTCCATCTCCAGATCTCCTTCCATCTTCACAAAATCTACCTTTTGTTCCCTAAGTAGTCAAAAAATTCTTGAATATATTTTCAAAATATTTGTGTCTTTGAAACTAAGCTGAATCTCTTAAATCCAGCAATACAGTTGGATCATATTTTTAATCCATCCTGCCAGTATATACACTTTAATTGAAGTATTTAATCCATTTAATGTTACCACTGATAAGACAAGATTATGTTCACTATTCTAAAAGAGAGCATCTCAAAATCCACAGCATATCGTACTATTTCCCACTTAAAATCCTCCAATTAAAATAAAATCTAATTTTTTGTTACCTTCCTCCTGGCCCTACAGATCTACTCCCTGATGCTCTAGTACCTTCCCCCACACTCACCCCACTCCTACCACATGGGCCTCTGTCTGTGGCTCTGATACTCCACCAGTATTCCTAGCCTCAGGCTTCTCTTCTTGCTGATTTTTCACTTGCAATGCTCTTCCTCTGGACCTTTCCATGTCTGACCCTTTCATATCATTCAGTTCTTAGCTTAAGTACCACCCTGCCCGCCTCACCTTAAATGGACCCCATTGCTCTGTCTCACCTCATCCTACTTCATCATATTGCTTATGCTTCACTCTCATCTTTTCTGTCTCCCTCCACTAGAATGTGAGCTCCCTAACATAGAGCCCTGGCCTCTCTTGTTCAGAGCTCTGTCTGTCCTCACGGCTTTGCACAGGGCCTGGCAGAGAAAGCTCAGTCTGTGTTGGTTTAATGGCCAAGTGAATGAAGAAGCAGAGGAAACCATGTGTGCATGAGTGTTTGAGTGAGAGAGCCTCCTTGGCATAGCTCATCGGCAGCGGAGCCTCTAACCAAATGATGCACTGCTCGGCAGCAGGGGTAAATTATTGAAAGTGAACATGTTGGTGCTGAAATGAAAAACATGTAATATTTTAAGGTTTATAAGAGAGTTTTCAAAAGGAACGTAGACTGGAGGTTCTCAATCCTGGCTATATTATCCAGAAAAAAATTTTAAATGTTGGTTTCATGTTACTTCTCCAGAAATTTTTTCTTTATGAGTATAGAAAGGTCTCTAAGTTTGGAGATTCTTTTTAAGTGGTTGTGGGTTCTAGTGTGTAGCCAGGGCTGAGACCATCTGGACCAGACTCTGTTCATTTCTAGGAAGAACCCAACACTGTATTTATTTATTTTAAAAAAATGGACTCAGGACAATAAATTTCAAGCTGGAAGATAAGAGGAAAAAGAAGTCTAAACCCAGTGTAGGTGGGACCTTACCAACCTACTCTGGCCCCCAGCTGAAGATGACAGTGCCAGAGAGCTAAGGACTAGAGGCCACCTGGAAACTCTGCACCTGCTACTCAGAGCTGCCCAGGTCCTTCCAGGCTTGTATTTTCCTGAAAATCCATTAGTCATCATCTGAATAATCATTTCCCTGGGGAAAGAGAGAATAAGAAAGAGGAAAAAAGGAAAAGCTCTGAGGTTCCTGCTCCTGCAGTGTTGTTCACCGTGGGTGAGAACCAAAAGGTGAGAAAAGCCCAGGCCAGCACTGTAGACAGTTTCAAAAAGAAAAAAACAAAAAATGTGCTCTGTGATTGCAGAAAGCCACTAGCCACAAAAAGCAACAGGGAGGCAAGGGGTCGGGAGACCCAGAGTGGGCAAGGCCATTGGCCCTGCAGCAGTTCTGAAATGGGACTCTCAGGAATGTGGTGGGTACTTACTCTTTTCTACCAATGTTTGAGTTGGAGTTTTTCCCTAACCTTAATGACTGAGTTGTTTTGCACTTAACATAGGACTGAACACTTAAGTACTCCAAAGATGCTTAGTTCAGGAGCCTGGGCCATCCTGCCTAAGGAGACAGCAGCCAGAGGCACAATCACTGCTGGTTCTGGGAACCCAGGCCCAGGCCTACTCTATCTGGGTACAAGCACTCAGTGGTTGGCAAACACATATTGTGACCCTAAAAGTGACTCCTGTCTCAGTAGCCTGGCACAGTTCACAGAACACTTCGACATTCACTTTTTTTTTTTGGAGATAGCATCTTACTGTGAAGTTCAGTCTGGCCTTGGAGAGCGTCCTGCCTCAGGCTCCTGAGTGCTGGGATTAAAGGTGTACATCACCATGCCCAGCAACATTCACATTTTAGAGATGAGAAAACTGAGGCTGGCTAGGTGACCCAAACAGCCTGAGACAGTGTTGCTTGCTCCCTGCTAGAACTGGAACCCAGCCTAGCCTAGTAGTACTGGGTGGCTCTGTATTCCTTCTCCTGGAATTGTGGGTCTATTCACATTTCCTCCTTCTTCTATCAACTCTTTTACTTTGTTTTGTTTTTCTTCACTGAGGCTTTTAAAGTCATTAGCATCCAACTTAGCAAAATATTCTCTTATAAATATTTAAATTTCTTTCATTTCTGTGATTATCTGGTTGGTGTTTCATCAGAGTCAAGTACTTATGAGTAGGCATCCAAGCCCAACAGATTTTAACCTGCGAGCACCTTCTTCAATCCAGCCTCATTCTTAGCAGCAGATCTAACCAGCCTTCATGCAGGATTCAACCATGTTACACAGTCTTGGTAACAATAGCAAAATCAGTAATAGCACCAGTGCATTCTGTGTACTAGGTACTGTCCCAAGTAGGATCATTTCTCAACTCATTTAATGCTCACAAAAAGCCCATGAAGTATACCACCATCATCTCAGGAACCCAAGGCACAAAAGGGTTAAGTAACATGCCCATGGTCACACAGCAAGCTAAGATTCAGCTCAGAGTGGTTAAGTGAATGCCATCTGAAATTAGACTTGGCTTCAAATCCCAGTTCAGTATTTACTGCATGAGTTACTTCAGTGTGGTAGGTTAAGTTTTGGCCCCAAAAATATACATTGACTTTCTCTTCCCTGGAACCCATGAGTGTGAGCTTATTTGGAAAAAGGGTCTTTGCAATTAAGATGTGAATCTTCAGGGGAAATCATTCTGGGTTACTGGACAGGCCCTGAATTCAATGTCAAGTATCCTTCTAAGAAGCAAGAGAGGAGAAGTCATGTGAACATGGAGGTATAGATTGGAGGGTGGAGCCATGAGCCAACAGATGCCTGGAGCCACCCAAAGCTTGAAGAGTCAAAGGCACATTCTCCTCTAGAATCTCAGAGACACCTCAGCCCTGTGGATGCCTCAATTTGGGACTTCTGTACAAGAACCAATTCCTGTTGTTTATAGTCAACGCATTTCCCAAGTTAGGGTAATTTTCACAGAAACTTACTCTAGTGCAGTGAGTGATTTACCTTTTTTTCATCCTTAAAATGAGTTGAGACATTAGTTCATTCTTTTTATAGGATTTGGGGGTGGGTGAGATGGGCCAGCATCTGTGGCAGGGTTTCCTGAGCCCAGTACCCTAGCACATAGAGAGCACCTGGCTTGCTTGCCTGCCCTTTGGCTGCCCTGTCCCTGAACCCTCTCAGAGCCTGCCAAAGCCAGCCTTTTGTGTTTCATTGTGTTGTTCTGATTCATTGCCACTGGCCCCCTGAGCCCAGCCTGGCAGGTTTCTGGCCCAGAAAACCCAGAGGAACTGACCCTGACTCTAGGTCCAGGCTCAGTGCAGGCTCCTCTGAGCCATTATCATCAGAGCTACTGGAGCAAGACTGGGAACATCCACACATAGGTATTTAATATTTCACCCAGGAAGTCATTTTCTAATGTGAGTCAGACACAGAAGGCTTGGAGAATTAAAGATGGAAAGGTACTTGGGGTCGGCGTGCTTTCTGCCAGCGGCTGTGGAGGATTTTCCTGTGTCCGCTCAGGCTCTTTCTTTCTTATCTGTGTCTTACAGCAGACAGCAAGGTAGCTGATGAGAGAGTACTTGTTCATACCAATTATTAAAAATATATGGCAGGCTTCTGAAAATGCATCTATGTGCCAAGGAAATGAAACGCATTCACCAGTCCAGCGCCAGTCATAGCACTTTGGGCTTTGGAAAAATGGAAGGGCTGCTGTAAACACCATGATATGAGAAGGTTTGGGTCCACATTGTGCTGCCACCCAGCTACAGGGCCTTGGCTGGATGCCTTTCTTTCTCTGAGTCCTGATGTCCTTAAAGAGATATTGATTTTTCTCTCCTAAGTTTTACTGCAAGCATTAACTGAGATAAGAAGTTTGCACACCCAGCCCTGAGCCTTGCGCTTAGATGACATTCAGTGAATGACTTCTGCTACCCCTTCCGGGCCTATAGTAGAATCCTGACTCCATAAGGACACTTGTCTAACTGACCTGGAGACCTCTGAGGGCAGCCTGAGCAGCCTGCCATTAGGATCAAACATGGGGGTGATGTTTTTTGCATGCTTTTCCCCTCCTCTTCAACATCCACTCCTTCATCCTGCAGTCCCCACTGATGCAGAATTTTCTGTCCTCATTTTGCAGGTGAGCACCTGCAGAGCTCAGACAGCTGGTAAAACCTAAGGCCAGAATCCAGGCCTACTGTTCCCCAAAGCCAAAGCCTTTCATTCTCCATGAAAACCATGAAATAAGCTGGTGGCAGGGCAGGTATTCTGCAGGTGCTAGTGCTCTTCCCCAGCACACGGCCTCCTTGCACTATCAATTCCAGGGCCTGGCGGTGGCCAGTTTGCTAACTCTGTTTCCATGTTTATAGTCCTCGCTTCCCTCTTCTAGAATCAGGCCAATTGGATCAGCCTCATCTGGCCTATTTCCAGGCTGACTCAGAACCTGAGCACTCATGGCTGAAAGGCACCTGTGTGTGCTCACTCCCCACTCCATGCCCTCGCAGGCAACAGCATCCTCACACCAGGCACGAGCATCAGCTTGCACACTCAGGTATGCTCAGTGCAGCTCGCCTTCCTTCACCCATGAGGACAATGTCATGATGCACAGAGCACCCTGAGGCCATTAGAGATGAGTGACATCATTAACCTGCCACACCCACACTGGTTGGGTATATACTCTGTGTCAGATACCAGGGTCACAGCCATGGGCTAGCCAGTCCCTACTCCCAGAACTCCACTGTGAGGGGACAGAAGAGTTCACTACAGATGACAGTGCCAGTGGTAGGTTCTGGAGTGGCTCAGCTGAGAGCCTGTGGGAGCATAGATGTAGTGGCTCACCTCCCTGCCTTGAAAAATATTTCACAGGAAAAAGGGTAAAGTCTTTTCTACCCAAGTGTTGAAAGGACAAGTGGGGTTTGCATAAAGAAAATAAGAGTTGGGCAAACTAGACAATTTTTCTTCAAAAAGATAAAAGTATGCAAATATTCAAGTTTGATAAAACACCTTGATTGGGAAGTGTAGGGTTTGTCTGGGAAAGAGTTCAAGAGTCAGTTGGATCTGGAAGCAAGCAGATGCAGGACTGGATGAGCTTGGACTTACTTTTTTTTTTTTCAGTACCAGGGATTGAACTCAGGATCCTGTGTTTGCCAGACAAGCGCTTATTGTACTGAGCTATCTCCCTGGGCCCTTGGACTTTAAACCAGCTATAGAGGGTAGACAGATAATCCACAGTGGGACACATGATGAGCTCTTGACAAAGTCCTCCTGGTTACATGGCAGCATCATGTAATACTGTTGCTGTGCTTAGGCATGATACCACCATGGCCATGTAGAACAACACACTCATCCATGCTGTAGTGTCATGAATCTGCCACTTACTCTCAGGCAGTTTTACAAGAAGTGGGTTGGGGGAAGCAGACATGACACCATGTTAGCCATTGTGGATATAATATTATAGAGTATAACAAGAATAAGGATGTTTTGATAGATACATAAATGTAGATCAAATGTTTTGTTTTATGAGAAAAACAGGGTGCATCAGGTAGACACATACAATCCTATTTTGGATTTACTTATATTTATGTGCAGAAAATTCTACTATATTGTCCTGATTATATTTGAATTACTGGAGGGTTCATTGTACAGCTCTGCTATATACATGAGCAGAGGAGAGAAGTGGGAAGAGCATCCCTCACTAAAAGGGGCAAGCTGGAGAGGTGGCACAATGAGCAGTCAAGTCCACGGCAACCCTTTCATTGAGATGATGCTGCAGGGTGGGGTGGGCAGTTGACCTGTGCTGGGGGAGGCACAGTGTTCTGCTGAGCCTGCAGCTTTCAGCCTCAGGGCCCCAGAAGAACCCTGGTCCCAAGAGCAGAGAACGAAGGAAGCGGCCCCTAGAGGTTCGCTATGACTCTTTACATAATCTATCATCGCTCACCTGTGTGGTCAGTGTTGAATCATGGCATTTCAGAGTCTGGAATGGCACACAACTGATTTCTTGATGTGGAAACTAAGACACAGACTCATCTGAAGTCCCAATATGAGATAAGTGCCTGGGCCCATCTCCTGTTCCTCCTATGAACACCCTGGTAACCAGGCACAGGAGAATGACAAAAGTGTCCATTCTATCTACCTCTTCCTGTGTAGTATCTTCATGCTGTACATAGGTATGACACCATTGTAGCACATAACACAACACACTCATCTGTGCTGTAGCATCATTTCATTTACATTGTCTATACTTTGTGTCATCAGGGGGCTTTTTCTGGGCAATTTTCAATGTGTGGATGAGAATAGTCATAGCTAACTGTGACAGGGCCCTGCCCTAGGATCAGGTATAGGTCTGGGGACTTTAGACATCAGTCCACTTAATCCCCAACTCTGAGAGGTGGGTAATGTGTTTAGGATCATTCCATAGATGGCAACAGTGAGGTCTAGAGGTGTCTCAAGGTCACATGGTTCGTGACAGGAGTTGTGACTAGATCCCAGGGAGCTGGCCCCAAGCCCACCTTGCCACTGACCCTACCACCAGGCAGGAATCAAAGTGTCTCCTAGCCTAATACACACCCCCACATCCTTGGTGACTGCATGATTGATTGATTAACTGGTTGATTGATATGTTTATTTGGTCAAGGAGAGGGTCACCTGCAGTCTTGGCCCCAGCCCCATTGACATTTTTGCAATAAGTCGGAACTTATTTATTACTCACAGAGTATTTTGGACGTCTGTGATAAAAAACAAATGCAAAACTTCATTTCACTTCTTTGCTACATGCTCATTCTTTTTTAATAACCCTCTCTTATCAGCCTCCTGGCAGCCTCCGCATTTCCTGTGCATGTTAATTACTTTATTAATTACGTTGATATCTTTGGTTCTGCCCCACGTATCTCGGTGCTTTTTGTTTTCAGCGTGCACCCATTTCGCCCTGTTCATTGGCATACGCAGGCCCAGTTCCTATTTCTAAAAGGGATTCTTTGAGCCTCGGTAAACACATGGCTTTCAATTAGTCGCGCAATCATCATTCCCATTTTCATCTCAGCCACATCACGAATAGAGTGATTTTAACATTCTCTCAAATAGAAGCTGTATTGTTAAGTTTCTGCCATTGTTCTTCAGTCCTTGTTTTCTCTCCAGATCACAGCTCAAAGAACCCCGATAGCCCAGCACTGAACAAGATCATGAACACTAAGAAGTCTGGGGAGGGAAGAGAAGGAATGGAGCACCCTGGGGTAGCAGGGACAGGTGCCAGCAGGATGAAGCTGGGGAGTGTTCTGGGCCTTGGTCCTGGGAGGCCTCCTGGGTTGATCTGAGAAACTCAGGCTCTGTCCTGAAAGCTGACCTCCTCTCCAAGTATGTGAGTGGAACACGAGTCCCATTCAGTGTCCCAAAATAAAAGAGGATGGGAGACTTCACTGCCTAAAGTTTCAGAAACCCTGGAAACTATACAGCTGCTTCTTGGAAAGATGTAATGTACTTTAGGCAGGTTCAGGGCACTCAAAAGTTCTGAAGTTTAATTTTTTTAATTATTAAAGGCAATTTCAGTTTTTCATAGGGAAAAGTTTTGATTATCATGTCTAAAATTTCTTTGGCCACAGATTCTATTGTGGAGGAGCCTGTTTATATTTGCTTGGGCTGAGGCATACAGTTCAGGAAGTGTAGCTGGAGGGGACCAGGGACTCAGGTGGAGTGTGCAGCTGGAGGGGACTCTAGAAAGGTGGCTCCAGCCATTGGTTGGAGCAGGGGAGACTAGAAGCAGAGGGGGGAAAGAGGAGGCAGTGGACCGGTTCAAGCAAAGTGTAATGCGAGTCTATACCAAAGGTTTCTAATGTCTCACTGTTTTCCTTCCATTCATTCCATTTTATTTCAAGCTGCATTGTTGTCTTAAAATTGGAAAATCGGTGTTGCTATAATAAATCATAGAACAAGGATTTTACTCAGCCATAAAATCTGAATGAGAAAGCAATCCATGCAGCCTTCCATCTTCAAAGGAAGCACTTAGCCCAACAGGGTGATGGAACACAATGGCTACCTGCTTCTGCCAATCCCGGGCTCCATTCCTATCACAGATATGCAGCATCTACTTCCAAGTCTACACCTTAGCAGCTTTTGGGGCCCGCCTGAATGGTTTCACCGCTCCATGCCTCAGTTTCCCCATATAATACAAAAAAATAGTCCTTCCTGCCCCAGATTCAACATTAGCAAAGTCAACCAACTATACATTAAAACTATTCAGAAAAACCAAATTGAACATGTATAGACTTTTTTGTTATTCCCTAAATAGTACACTATAACAATTACTCTCATAGCATTTACATAGAGATGATTTCATATGTGAGGGATGATATGTATCAGCTACATGCAAATACCATGCCATTTCATACAATGCACTTGAGCATCCACCAATTTGGGTATCCTTAGGGTTCCTGGAATTGTTACTGCATGAGATCTTTTTAATCAGACAGAAATAAGACCAAGCAAAGTATTACAAGCACATACACAGACAAGCAAAGCTTTAAGTGGGGCTTTGCTGAAGGGAGATCATACTAAAAAAGGAAATGAGGAACCCAGCAGCTCCCTAAAGAAAGGGAAGAGCAGGTTGACAACTGAGCTGGCAACCAAGTCCAAATGTGGTGGCACACACCTGTAATTCGAGCCCTGGGGAGGCTGAAAACAGGAGGATCACTGCAAATCCAAGTTGAATAGTGAGACCCTGTGCCAAATACATTTTTAAAAAGAAAGAAAGGGAAGAGTAAGCTCTGATTTACTAGAATGGACTAAAGTCTCTTTTCCATTGGCCAGGCACACAGTTTCAAGAGGCATTTCCTCTTGTGCAAGATTTGGACCATCATGTAGTTCTGGTTAACTTCTTCTAGAGAATGAGTTACTCTGTGGCTGGTGCCCTCGTCCTGTGCAAACACTGGTCCCTGTGGTTTGGTCTCAGCCTTATGATAGGGGTGAAGGACTTTAGGTGCTCAGCCTGTGACAGCTGCTGAAGAAACAAAAGGACAGGGGTGGAAAAGAAAATACACACCAGCACCAGTGACACTTACCACGGCCACATGCAGAGCTGAGTAGAATCTGACCCCAGGGTTAAAGCAGCCAGAGAGACCAGACATAACATAGAGACATAGATTCCAAGTCTTTCATCTTATTCCAGTCACCCATCAGACACGTGTAGGCCCAAATAAAGAATCAGTGATCTCAGCCAAATTAGCTTTCAGGTCCCCAGGAAGTAACCAGGCAACTATTGGCATAATCCACAGTCAGAGGTGCTACCTACAGCAAAGCTAGCAGGGGACTAATAATTTATTACCCAGCTCTGTGACCTCCAAAATTAGTGATCTTTAAGTCTACTAAGAGCAAGCAAACCTAGAGGGTTTATTTAGGGTTTTTTCCTTGGTAACAGTTCCCTCATTTTGTGTAAACATTCTGCTTTGATGGTTTTGTCAGGGTCTCATGATAGATTTGTTGCAAAACACAAGGGTAGAGAAGCAACATGCCATGCTATAAAGGGTAATTGTTTACTGCGTGATTGTACTGGTAATTGTTGACTAAGCCCAGGGGATGGGGGTGTTGTTGTAATTCCAGCCTTTTGTCCCTTCACAATTGTCCCTGACTATCTCAGAGCCAGTCCCCTCATGAATACCCAGGAACAAGGGTAATACTTTCCTGAAAGGACACTTTAATGAGTCTACATGGACAAAGCATTTAGCAGGGTGCCTATCATATGACAGCATGAAAACCAATGTGGCTGCCTTCTGTATTGGTTAGGCTAGGCCAGGTTGTAGTAACAAGAGCCCCTAAGTCTCAGTAGTTAATGTAATGAAGGTTGAAATAAGCTGTAGATCCAGGTGGGTTCTTCCCTAACATAGCCATCTGTCATGAGGTCCCTCAGCAACATACATCACATGATAAAACAGCATGTCCATTTTGCAATAGCTACCCATGCATCAGGCCAGAAGGGTCAAAGGTCACTTCCACCCAAACCTCACTGGACAGACTTTGTCATGTGACCCCTCCCCCAACTAACTATAACAGGGCTGAGAACTCAGGTCAGGCAGATGGGATGTTGGTAATCACTAGTCTTTGCCATTCATTCCACTCTTTTCAGTCATTCCCCATAACTCCCCTGAGCCTCAGTTTCTTCATATGCAAATAAGAACTAATACTTCCTGTCCTACCCTGCAGGGGATTGGTATTGTAGGTGCCCATGAGATTACACATGTGAGAAACACCAAGTTAAAGTTACAATATTGTTTTTTTGCAGGGCCAAAGCCACGTCACATTCTTTGGTTCAAGAAAAGGAAAAGCTGAACTGCAACTTTTCCTGAATCTACATTCCCATTCTATTCCCTGATTCTAATTATTTTATCCTGCAATTATTAGAGCCACTTGCCTGTAACCTTTGATGGCCTATTTTTAGAGCTGCACAGTTGGTAGCATATCCTACCTACAACAGGAGACACTGAAAGGTCATGAAGGATGATAGTGAGGCCACCAAGGCATCTCTTCTGGGAAGCAGGGAGAATCTCAGGGGTGCTGAATCATGGGATGCACAGTTACTTAGGTCTCTATGGAACACCAGAGAGATAGGGTGTGTGTGTGCGTGTGCGCGCACGTGTGTGTGCATGTGTGTGTGCGTATGTGTATGTGCATGTGTATGTGTGTGAGAGAGAGAGAGAGAGAGAGAGAGAGAGAGAGAAGAGAGACTGAGACTAAGACTATTTGGAGCCCAAATATTCCTTCCCCTAAATGTGGCCTGCCAAGCTTCATGATGAGTGTGACTGCTCCATGACTAATACACATTCAGGCATCAGCCCCAGGTCAACAGGGTGCTAGACGTGCAGAGTGGACAGCTGTCTGGCCCATGGATCCTATACGGAGATAGTGAGAAGATCAAGAGTAAACAGGATGGGAAAAGAATAAGAAACAATACCATGTAAGAAAAGTGGATGTCAGCCCAGAGAAGTTCCCATAGCACAGGTAGTATCTCTAAGTTCAGAAGGACTGTCCTACTGCCAAGGCGAAGGCACAATGGGGGAAGTTTCTTGGATGCAGCTTTCAGCTGAGGATGAGGAAGGATTTCCCAATAAAGACCACCCAGACTTCCTTATAAGGTAGTGAGAATCTCATAAGCAGAGGTATGCAAAGGAAAACTAGGAACCTGTGGCAGATTCTACAAAGTAGAATAGTGTTACCTCAGAAGAATACATATAGCATATATTGAATCTTGGCGTGTTTACTTGTATATATTTATTGCCAACGGATGTGTGTGGGATGAATTGAGAAGCATTGTGTCATGGCCACAACTGTGAGGAGAAGCACTGAAGGACAGGAAAGAACAGACCAGGAAAGGCGAGCCCCACTGCAGGGAGCGGTGTGACACTCTCTCGTGGCCTGTTGCCACCCAGGAATTCCCACACACCATGCATGGCGGTGGTGGAGGCAATTACAACATCCTATTTTGGAACAGTCTCTGCAACATTGCACTTTTGTGGCTCCCAATACGCTTGCTTCTCTCAATGACAACAGGAAGATGAAATGACTATATTGTTCTTTCCGGCATTTCTGTGTGGAGCATGTGTGTCCTGGCTTTGTAGGCTTTTGTCTTCCTGTGTTCTTGCTTACATATTCTGAATGTCCTTCCACACAAGGGTTTCAGCATGGATCAGAGAACCTGGGGCTCACAGCAAGTGCGTGACAGTCCTGGGTCTGCACCCTGGCCCAGTTGCAAGGCTGGGGGTGCCCATTACAGAAGTGCCAGCAGTGCTCCCAAGCTGTCTTCCGCTAAGGAAGGGCAAAGTATAAACTGGGAAAAGAATAAGGATGAGCAGAAGGTTCACCCAGGCCACCGCCTTCCTTGCTCCTTGGTAAGCAGCACTGGCCAGAATCCTAGAGAGGACCACAAACAATGGAAAGGACCCTAGGCTCAAAGTCAGACATCAGAGCTCAAAGCTCAGTGCTCAGACTTTGTGCCGTTCAACCTTGAATAAGCTCCAGCCTTTTCCTGAGCTCTGAGTTCTATGAACAGTGGGGCCGAGGCTGATGGCTTGACTAAAACTCCAGCACTGGCAGGCAGAGCTGATGAGTCTGAGTGCACGTGCAGAACAGTAGTGGGGCTGGAGCGCCCTGGCAGGACTCCCATGGCACAGCATCCTGATGGAAAGCCTCTTCGCACCCTCGTTCTGTCACCTCCCTGTTCACGCCAACCTGGACTTGGATGTGACAGCAGGGAGTCACCATGAACAACCAGCCAGCCATACACTGAGGAGCACTAAGCAGCCTTGGGAGGAGGTGATAAGGCCCAGTGCCTGTGTGGACAGACCATGGCCAAGCAGGAGCAGCCCAACCACCGTGAGGTGCACAGCTGGCTCCAAGAGATGCCAGCCTGGCCGGGATAGCGGCTGAACCACTCAGACAAGGCCCCCTCAGAGCTCCACTCACTTCTGGGCCCTAGATGTCCCTATGACCTGGGGACAACTATTCCCACACAGAGACCCTTGGCCTGGGCCCTCTGAAGGGGCAGGAGCTTGCTGGTAAGACACCTCTGTGTATGCCCTGGAAGACTGGGAGCAGCAGGCTGCCCTGGCCAGCTCAGGCAGGACTTGCCATCCTTTCTCATGCCACAGCACATGCACAGAAAGCAGTTAGCAGCCCCTACCAGTGGCTCCCTCCTGCCCACACAGAAGAGATACTTGGAACTTGGCCCTGACACAGTATGCTGCTGGGAAAATCTCGGCTGGTGTTAGGGCCAGGCTTTGAGGACTTAGGCCCACTGGAATTGTGTCCCTCACAGTCCCTGTGCTCAGCTAGGGGGGGG
>PVKN010019719.1:0-16247 GCA_004027915.1 Capromys pilorides | reverse complement strand
TCATAATGAAAGACAGAAATAGTTATTATGTTCATCCAACAAAAAGGAAATTAATGGTTGATTAGATGCCTGTTCAACACAAGAAGGATGAAAACCAGTCTTCATGGTGAATTATTGAATTAGGGGCAGACTTACAGTGTGGCTATGTCCACACAAAGCCAAACATCCAGTAGATTCAGCCAAAGAGAGAGAGAGAGAGAAAGGGAGGGAGGGAGGGAGGGAGGAAGGAAAGGAGGAAGGGAGGGAGGAAAGGAGGGAGGGAGGGGGAGGGAGGGAAGGAGGGAGGGAGGGAGGACAGTTTAATAGTAGAAAAAATGAAAAATGAGGTTAGCTGGTCAAGACTATACAAAGTGAAATGAAAAAACAAATGTCAGTACAATAGAACATTTATAGTCATAGAAGAGATTACAAGCCTGATCCTCAGTATCAGAAAACTAGAGAGCTCATTGAGTCTGTAGTTCTAGATTTATTAAATTTGCTTGGTGTTACACATTTTTCTCTTTCCTCTGATATTTCTATTTCATTTTCCAAAATCAAATTTAAGATAGGAATCAAGAAAAACAAAGCCAATATCTAAAGATATCGGGCCACACCAGACCCCAGGATGCTGAAAAGAAGCCCTCCTCAGTTATAAGCCTAGTATGTGATGCCCTGTGATGGTTTAGTTTGGTATTTGCTAGATTAAATATTATTCGCCTATTCTACGGGGCACAAAGTCCATTGAGATGCATTGTATCTAAACAAGTTCTGAACCTCAAAACTATCTGGTGCTCACACTCATTTTCCCAAGCCTCTTTGAATTCCATGGAAAATATCAGAAAATCCCCCTTCAAAGGTGTAGTTTTCTACTTGACTTTACATAAATTTATTGAGTAGAATGCAATGTAGGTGTGTATATCTGTGATTCAGGTGGCGTCATTTTCATATCCCGTGTCATTTTTTATTTATGTTTCAATTATAAGAACTTGCAATGCAGTTATGCTGTATTATTTAAAGTGTACAAACCCTGCAGAGGCTGTAAAACTGTCCGACGTTTTCCTAAGTCTTGACTTGAGAGCATAAGGAGAGATGAGAACTTATGAGGAACTGACCATCCCAAGACTGAGATAAAGTCATTACAAATTGCTTTTAAAATTGTCAATTTATCAATGAAACCATCAACTGAGAACCTATTAGTCAAACTGTACCCAAATTCTTAAAAAATCCGATCCAAGAAGTAGACAAAAGAAGCATTCGTATAGATGAACTGAAGTACCGTTTTGTGCACTGAGCCCCGAACCCCAGGAATGAACTTTTGCAGCTGCCGCTGTTTACCGTTACCTTAAATACTACCGGCCATATGGAGCCGGGCGCAGGGCTTTTTACTTTAAATTGTTCTGGTCCTATTTTATGCTTTTCCATATGTCTCCTGCTTACTGCAGAACTCCTATTTGCTCGCAGGAAGCAAGGCCTCTGTTCGTCTCTCCTTGTCCCCTCGGTCCTGCTACGGCCTCAGCCCCCCATTTGTGCTATGATGGCTACCCCGAGACCAGCTGATTGTAGCCAGGAGACTAGAGAGCCGTGTGGGATCCGCGTTGCCTTCCTCCTCCTTCTGTCCCTCATGAGCACCCCGACAGCAGCGCTGAGCTGCTAGGAAACAGAGCAGACACTCACACCTATCATCACTGAAATCTGAGAGAAATGCTGAAGGCCCGGCCAACCTGCTTAACCGCAAGTGAACCCAAGTGTGCTTCTGAGAAGGGGCGCCCTGTAGTCGAGGCTGACGGCGAGCAATTAGCCGAACAACACCGCGGGCTGTGGACTGGCCACAGAGTGGTTTTTGCATAAAGTAGAAGGAGGAGACAAAGATGCACAAAAATTACATTCAGGGCCCTGGGAGCTCCCATTTCGGGCTCTGGAAGGGCTGGCCACGTGGAACTGGTGCTGGCAGGCAGGCCTTACTCCTGGGCAGAGGGAAAGACTTCTGTTCTGAATGCCAAAGTAAAAAGAGACAGCATGGCAAGCCCCCGACCCTCGTCCTCACAGAGCACAACCTCAAATGTTCCATGCTCCTCAGGCCAAACACCCAAGTGGAGTTTTCTCCACTGAGAAATAGCTGCTGCCCCCCGTGTTGGTTCTCCATGGATAGGGGGCACAGCTGGCTGAGACAGCAGGAGAGCGAGGGCTGCAGATTGAAGGTGGACGGCGTGACGCCAGGCTGCAGGTACCTGGGAAGAAAGTCCTCTGTGTACTGTGGTCACAGAGGTGTGTGCGCTAACTGGCAGCCACGGCTGGTGGAAGGTCGTCAGGCACCTGGGGCAGGAGGTGGGGGAAGGGACAGGGTGGCTCCCGCCCTTCCTGGGCAACGGAGACCACTGTTGCCTCTCAGAGTCTAACCTGCTTCTCTTCCTTTGTTCTGGGCTGGATCTGTGATTGATTTTGCCCCATCGAGTGGGGTGGCAATGACAAAGAGGGTTTTTTATGACAACACAAGCCAAGGAGGATGAACAGGACTTAGCCTGAGGAGTAGAGGAAATGGACAATTGCATCCTGGGACAGGAAAGTACATGATGCTCAATGATAACAATAACAATTCCATTCATTTGCCTACAAATGCTTCAAGCATAGTTTTCCTATTTCCAGGTTAATGATACACAGTGTATTAATTGTTGTTAGTCTTTTAGTATATTGTTATATTTTTTCATAAAATAATAATAATAGCTGGGTTTATTGATCCCTTGTATGTGCTAGGAACTGTTCTAAGTATTTTACTTGAATTACCTAATATGATTTTTCTGCAGAAACCTGATGAGGTAATTACTGGCCTTTTCATTGAGATTTTTTTTTTCTCAACTACAGATAACGAGGCCCAGGCTGGCCAGGCACCTTGGATGACGCCCCACAGATGCTGACAGGGCCTCTTGCCTCAGGGCCCGTCTTCCCTCCTCACTGTGCTGTGGTGCTCTTGAGCAACACGCAGAAAGCTCGGCGGGAGAGGAGCGGGCCATGGGACGAGGACTTGTGCAGTAGCCCCCGGCACGGTCAGCAGCCGCCCTCTCACTCCTCAGTACACTGTCCCTGGAGCCTCCAGAGGAGTCCTTTGAAAAGTTAAAACAGAGCCTGCTGCCTCTTGCACCCCTAGCATCCCCTTGCACTGGCAGAACAAGCTGGCTACATTGGCCTGGCCAGCAGCCCCTTCCATGGTGGAGCTCCTTCCCACCTCCACCGCGCCTCCTGCCACCTGCCACCCACGCAGCCACCCATTCCTGCTTCTTAGCTGGTGCCGGCTGGCGTCACTCGCACCGTCCTGACTCATCTTCCAGGCCTTTGCCGTCGCTTCTGCCTGGGGTGCTCTTTGTCCAGACCCTGCCGTTGGCTTAGCCTCTGTCCTCCTCTGAGACCGACACAAATCTCATCTCCTCAAAGACATCTTCCTTAGCACTCCTATCTCATGTGACAACTCTCTGCCATGTTGCTCTGTCCTTGTTCTGACTCCCTTCACAAGACTCACCATTAAACATACATTATGCTGTGTTTTGGGGTTACTTAGTTACTGTCTGGCTGCCCCCCTAGAATGCAACCTTGATAAGGCGGGCCTTTGGCATTTCCGTCTACTGCCTAAACCAGCTACAAGACACCAAATGAGGCTTAAATTTCAGAGAAACAGTGACTCTACTGCACAAAACATACCAAAACCAGTACCTCTAGAATAAATTGGGTGTTCCGTATTATATCAGAGCATTCTGTCTGTGCGCCTCACTTACAAAAAAAACTGTCTTAAAGACAGAGGTGAGGTCAGTCTGTAGATTGTACGTGGCTAGAGATGCGACAGGAAGCACAGTGATATTCAAAAGCCTCGTGAGAAAGGATCTCTAGTCTCTTGCTCCAAGGGGCAGAACCAAGACCAGATGTGAGGCCATCAGCTGGCAGGTCCTGGTTCTCTCCAGAAGGATCGTATTTCCAACACACACAGGGGACAGTGGGGAAATGGCTGGGTCAGAGCAGCAGGCTCCCGTCTCCAGGAGGAGCCATGTTGGTGAGAGAACTGAAGGAACTCTATTCCAGGTGAGGGTGGAGCCAGGCCCATTGAAGGACCCTTCCAACAACAGAAATTCATTGCCTCAAAAGGAGTGAGGGACAGTTCTTCTGTTTCTTCTTTTTCTTTCTTTCTTTTTTCCTTTTTTTTTTTTTTTTGATAGATAGGCTCAGCCCACCCTGAGGGTGGGGCTGGTGTAGCATGTGGTGCCAGCGATCAAACTGCAGTCCCCTGCGCCTGCCTAAGCTCAACCAAGCAGGCACTTTAGACCCCTGAGCTGTCTCACCAGCCCCTCTTCTCTGTCTTTTGACCATGTCCGCATTGGAAACAATTATGGAACGTTGTCACGCTCAAGATACCATGCCAGGCCCTGGGAGTAGGAAGACAACTGATGCTCGCATGCTGGGGAGTACTCTGCCCTGGTGGAAGAGGAGAGCGAATGCAGAGACGGCGCCATGATGCCGGAATCCTAGCAAGGCAGAGGCGTGCTTGGAGCTCTGGTGACACAAGGCGGCGGCCATCACCTAAGTGGAGGGTGTCACCACTCTATAAAACACAAAACTTTTCATCACCTCAGCACAAAAGCCTGCATATTCTTCACTCAGAATTCGACAAACAGTGGCATGAGAAGGGGAAACAGAAGCCACGAGCACTACAAGCACTGTGTGCTGTTTTCATGCCAGCCTCTCCTTTCCTACTTCTGCAAAAGACCATTAAGAAATTATAATATATGTATTAATAAAAGATAAGTATATTACATAACATGTATTCACATTCCTGAGCAAATACAGACATGGACTATTCCTACAGTGACGATGCCTTTAAAATCCATTTTTCACCCATTTCTCCATCTTAGACATTTCACGTGCCAATAATTGTTCTTCAAAGGCTTGTGGGCCTCTATCAGATTGCATGGCATATATAATGATTTCACTTTTCTTTTGTGTTCTTTTTTGACTAAGGCAATGAAAGTAAATTGTTAAGCAAAATGAGTCCTTTTGCCAGGGAAAGATGCTGAACTTCAAAACAATCTGATGTTTAGAATGCCAAAAATGCAAGCAGCATACGCTTAGGGGAGAGGAAAATGCCACTGGATCTGCTTTGCTCATTTACTACTCCAATTAAGGACAGACGAGGATTACGTTAAGTGTAATTAAGAATAACTCTCATATGATCGTATACTATCTGTCTTCACATGCAGACCACGAGAAGAGCATTCTGCATTATACTGACAGTGCTGGGTTGGGACTTCACACTCCTCCTTCAAATACTCCTTTTAAAAGAATTTCATGCACCAGCCGAGTTCCAGACGTGCCCACACACAGAGGACCTGGCTCTTGGCTTTAGAGGACACACCGTGCTGGACACCTTCAGAACATTCATTTTGTTCTGAGGACGGGAAGCAGCTCCTAGCCCACGGGAGGTAAACACATTGCTTCCACAAGTACCAAGGGCCTTCTGCTAAGCTCAAGGGAGACCCCATGAATCTCTTGGTGGCAAATTCTGGGCAATCCGTTACTATCACTTCTTTCCCGTCCTTCTTTTATTTTCTTTCTTTCTTTCCTTATTTTTATCTTTAAACAGAGAAAAAAAAGATACAAAATTTCAAAACAGGATGATAGGATATTAACAATGGGTATTATTTTGTATATGGTTATCTTCAAAGTAGTTGCTCAGATTACGAGATACAGGCATGCAAAATTGGTTAAACAATGTAAGCACTAATTGTTCCTTTCAATGAACTAATAGAAATGAGTAGCACAATTATCAGAGCTATCTTGTATATATATCACTATATTTTCTTAAACTTTCCTTCCTTTCTTTTTTCCTTTCCCCAGGTCCTCTTTCCTTTTGAGCAGTTTCTTTCCCTTTCCCTGCATCTACTGTACCATTTCAACCTTATTTACTCTTTCAGTTTCTTACACTAGGGAGGCAATTAATGTTTACACGTGGGAGCCTGATTTCAGCAGAGGAATGGGTTGAAAAAGATGTGACATTTTCAGACACTGGAGTACTACTCAGCTATGAAGAAGGACAAACTTGAGGCTTTTGTAGGTAAATGAGTGCAACAAGAGACCGTACTCGTTACTATTACCATTAGTTTTAAATTGAAGGGCTTGACTACTCAGGCCCAGACCACAGATGCGCCTTGTGGATCTGAACTCCTTTCTGCTAGCTGAACCTCCAGCATGACTCCATGGAAGGACAGAGGCTGTTTGCTCTGTCACTGTTGTCCCTAAAGGTTCACCTCTCGATTCCAACAGCATTCATCCCCCTCACCCACTCTAAATTCCCACGGAGATTTATTCCTCACCTTTTATACTGTCTGGAATTACAGCCACGTGTGTCCTTCCCTGTTTTGTTTTCAAGGATTATCAATGCCTTCCCCAGGTACTTCTACATGTCTGACGCTGGGTACCGCAGAGCTTCGTGCCTCATCTCCTCAGCCTCCTTCCCTACTCGGGGCTGACTGTTCTGCCCAGGACAGGACTGGCCACAGGCTCCGTGGTGATGGAGCAGTGATTACCCCCCACCGGGAGACAGGAGCTCCGCGTCCCACCGGCTTCCTCTTCCCCTAGAACACGCTGCATACCTCTAGAGCTTCCCGTTGCTGGGCTGTGGGGTGCCAGGCAGAGCCACCGTATTCTCCCACTGGTTGATGAATCGTGAATCTACTCTGAGTTGGATGGATGGAAGGGCTAGAGACTGCCTACCCCCAAGCCAATCTCCTCTAGTCCCATCCAGCAGAATCCACCAAGGCTCAAGCTTCTGGGTAGGCTCCAGGGAGAGCGCAAGCAGCTTCCTGTCTCCGCCATGGCTGCCACATCCTGGAAAGGTCCGCCCCTCATGCATCATTTACTCTTGAAGAGGATCGACCACCTGCAGTGCTCCCCTAGCCAGTCATTTCCTAACTCTTAGTGCAAGGGGTTGCAGCAGAGCGATAACTCAGGGAAGTCCTGTCTCGTTTTCCTAGAGGGTTCAGGCTGGTTCAGCCGTGTTAAGCCCATGGCACATACGCTGCAGTAGGCTGTTTGTTATCCATGAAAGTTCTAAAATCATTCACCGTCAGTGATCTGGGTGGGTGTGGGTAGGCATGGTCACCATGCGATGTGACGAAAGATTTCATGGAGAGGAGTAGCTCATAACAGTCCTGTGACACGGCATCAGTACATCAGTTTGCCCGCTTTATAGATAGGAAAACTGAAACTACAAAAAGCTAAGGCGTGCAAGGTCACAAGATGCGCCCAGAGCCAAATAAAGCTCCGATACGCTGCATTTTCAGCACTACACAATCCCTTCACAAAATCACTGGGCCTCACTTATTCTAGAGGAGAACTTAGGATAATCAAAGAAGTCACCTTCAGTTTATGCCGAAGAGCTCCAGCTCATGTAGATCCTATAAATCTCTAGATCGCCATCTTCTAATCCTATGACTGTTGGGATATCATCTAGCTTCTAATTTCAATTAATATTTGTCAACCTGTTGAAGGCTGACTTTTGCTGCTATGACACGCAATTCTGAGATTCCAGTGGACAGCTGAAACGCAGGGCAACTCGTCCCCGATTCATGCTCATCAGCAAGCCGGCCTCAGCTCTCACACGCGCGGTCCTCACCCCAGGCCCCGTGGGGAAGGTGGAATCCTTACGTGGGACATCGTTGGCCTTGTAGTGAAGGGCCAAAGTCCACAGCTCTCCCAGCTTCTGCTCAGAAGTGCCACACTTCTCTTCAGACTTCACTAGCCAAAGCTTGCCACCTGGCCAAGCCGGATGTCAGCGAGACAAAGTGTAACCTCCCCACAATGCAAGACAGCAAGCAATCGCTTGCTAGGTCATTCCTTGCTACAAAAGTGCGTTAAATGTGGGAACAGAAGCCCTGGGCATGAACACGAGCTCGTCCACAGTGGGGAGACTGGAAATGCTCAGGGCTGCACAGATGTCGCCCGCCAGCAAGGCCTCCAATGCCCCCTACCTCAGGAACTTGACGTGAGATTCAGATGCTGTGTGTAAGAAACTTCCCTCTAAACAATGGAGCACATTCCTCTTATTCCCACATGCTGCTGCATGTTCACATGGCTCATCCCACCTTTTAGACGAGGTCAACAAAACAAAATTTCACTAAATAAAGTAATAGGAATTCAACAATAGTTGCAGTATTGCACACTGGTATCTTCAAATCAGTTGTTCGGGTCACCAGATATAAACATGCAAGATTGGTTTAAAGAAAAGAACAAAACAATAATAACAAAAAAAGTTATAAAAAATTCAAAAGAAAAAAAGGGGCCGGGGAGATAGTTCAGCAGTCTACACGCCTGCCTGGCAAGCCCAAGGACCAGTGTTCAATCCCTAGTACTGCTTTCTGTGCCAGCCTCATGCCAAGCCAGCCACCAAAACCAGATATGGTGGTGCATGCCTGTAATTCCAGCACTGGGGAAGCTGAGACAGGAGAATCACTATGAGTCAGAGGTACATAGTGAGACCCTGTAACAAAGAAAGAAAAGGAAAGAAAGAATAAAAAGAAAGAAAGAAAGAGAAACAGATTAAACTTAAAAAATCTCAAATACTAATTGTTCCTTTCAAAAGACCAGCAGAAACTGACAATACAAATATCCAAACTATTCTGCACATATTCCTAAATACATCTTTTTCCCATTCTTTCATTTGTCCTTTTCCTTATTTCCATTCTTCTTTCCTATCAAACAAATTCTTTCCCTTTGACAGTCTCTATTGTACCTTTCAGGTTTTATTTACTCTTTCAGGTTCTCACACTAGTGAGATAACACAATATTTGCACATGTGAATAGGATTTATTTCACTTACCAGTACAGTCTCTAGCTGTATCCATTTATCTACGAAAGGCTCAAAGTTATCTTCTTTTTTATAGCTGTATAATACTCCATTAAAATACCATATCTTTTTTATCCACTCCTTGGTTGAGGGGCAGTTGTGCTGTTTCCAGAACGTAGCTATGACAAATTGTGCTGCCACAGACATGCGTACACACGTATCACTATGGAATGATGGCAAGCCAGGCACACGAGAGGACCAGACCCACAACAAGAACAGGCCCAATGCGTCCAGCCTGAGGCTGCAAACACAGTCATACTGCATAGCAAACACCTGGCAGAGAGAATAGAATGAAATTCCATTGTCAATAAGTAATAGAGTTATCTTAGAGAAGTAGAGAAGGTAGCCAAGAAGTATTTAAAAATCTAGGATGATTTCATCCCTCATGTTGTGATTTATGTCTAGTTGTCCCCCTAAAGCCTCATGCAATCATGGGGAGGGGACTTCTAGAGTTTGAGACTTGAGTCATGATCCACTGGGATTATGTGTTTTAATACTGATAGGACTATGGGTCTGAGTACTGCTGGGATTACTTGACTCTTGATCCACTGGGATTATGTGTTTTAGTATGTGTTATGGTTTATGTGTAGTTGTCCCCCCAAAGCCTCATGCAATCATGGGGCGGGGACTTCTAGAGTTTGAGACATGAGTCATGATCCACTAGGATTATATGTTACAATTGGTTCCTCCCTGGAGCATGACCTGGGCCTGCCTAAGATATGATTGGCTCCTCCCTAGAGCGGGATCAAGGGCCCATCCTGGGGTATGATTGATTCTACCCTAGGGCGCAATGGGCCCACGTCAGAGTGACTGAGCACAAAGAGACTTTTTAAAGAGCTGTTGCTCTCTGCTCCTGTGAGTTGGTTGTTCTGCCGCCATGAACTGGATGCCCTCTGCCCTGTTCCACTCAGCCTTGGGCCAGCCGAATATGGACTGAAACCTCCAGCAACTGTGAGCTAAATAAATCTTTCTTTCCTTCATTTTGAGTGTTGGGTATTTGTCCCAGCAACGAGTAAAAAGTAACTAAGACAGTACGGATGGGATCATGGGTCTGAGTCCTTCTAGGATTATGGGTGTGGCCTAAGGTGGATAGGTTGAGGCAGAGAGCCTGAGTGTAATATAAAGAGAGACAGTAGTATTGCTCTCTGTGCCCTGGTTGGTCTGTTGCCTCTGTCGCGGTTGTTGCTGTTCCACCGCCATGAACTGGATGCTCTCTGCCCTGTTCCACTCAGCCTTGGGCCAGCTGAATATGGACTGAAACCTCCAGCAACTGTGAGCTAAATAAACCTTTCCTTCCTTCATTTTGAGTGTCGGGTATTTGTCCCAGCAATGAGTTAAAAGTAACTAAGATACCTCATCACTATCCAAGCCAGTTCCCTACGTAAGCCATACAGCACTTTATGATGGGCAGCTACTCGAAACACAAAGAATTATGCATTTGTTCTTCACTCTTGAGCAGGAGTTTGAGTGGTAGCTACATGACAAGGATGTCAGGTTGGTCTTCCTGGCTCTACAGATAGGTGGAGAGACAGGCAGTTTCTTTTAGGGGGCGGGGGGAGACTTTTCATTAGTTTGCACATATTGCAAGTAGAAGACTCGGCTTTAGTACTGCTTGATTTCATCACCTCTCATTTTTTTTAATTTGCTGTTTGTGATGTACAGTAATTACATTCACTTTGGGGAATATATTCTATAAACAAAATCCAGATCATTTTCCGTCCCCTTCCCTACCCCACCTTGACCTCCTTCCCCATCTCCACAAGGTCTGCCTCCTTGTTCCCCACCATCTCTTCTTTGTTTCGTTGTTCTCTTTACTTGTGTTCTGGGTTTCTCAAATTAGAGACATCGTGCTATATTGAGCCTACTGAGTCTGACCGACCCCCCTTCACCCCAGCGTCTCTGGGTCATCCATAAGCCACTCACACAGGGGACAGAAGCTCCCATAGGCTGGGAAGGTGGAGGGAAGGGTGGTCCAGGAAATTGAGAGGAGCACTTGGCCAGTTCCCTCAGTCACCGCAGAGACTGCAGCTAGGCGGGACCAGGAAGGCCCGAAGCGCATGGGCATTGAAGGGAGTGTGAGTCTCAGGGTGGAAAGCCAGGAGGTGAGGCGCAGAGTGTGGGTAAGAGCCAGCAGGCTAAACCCACAGCGCTGAGTATGAGAGGACGGCGTCTGCCATCCCTGCCTGTGGGGCAGCCGTGTAGTCCTGAGGCAGGAACTGCAGTGGGGAGCGAGACAACGGAAGAGTTGGTTCCGTTCAGTGAAGAAGAAACATTTGAGATGGGCTCTGGGAATGTGGGAGGATCCTCTTGTGGTTTGAATGTGGCCCCCAAAAGATCATGGGTTGCCATTTATAATCTCCAAGTTCATGTGTTAGGGGCGTGGGGCCTTGGGCTGTGATGCTGATTGGTTGAGGTCAGGAAGGTAGAGCATCCACCACGGCACTCAGTGGCTTCTTAGAAGAGGCAGAGAGAGACCCCGCCACTTGCACACCTGTGTGATCCCCTCCACTGTGGCATGGTGCAGCAGGAGTTCCTCATCAAATGTCTGCACCAAGCCTTTAGACTTTCTGGATCATGATCTACATAAACTTCTCTTCTTTATGAAGTACACAGTCTCAGGTATTTTGTTGTTACAACAAAAACAGATTGGGATCATCTCAATTAACAGAACTTGGGAGGAGGGAAACCTATGAAATACATAAAGTGAAAAACTCAGAGCCTGAGAATTAAATTAGCTCAAGCAAGGTAGCTTAGTGGGATAAAGTGCCTGGTTAGGCAAGCTTAGGCAAGTGCAGGGACCTGAGTTCAATCCCGGGCACCACATGCCATGCCAGCCTCACCTTCCGGGCAGGGCTGAGCCAGCCACTGAGTCTGGTCATGATGGTAGACCCCTGTAATCCCAGCACTGGGGAGGCTGAAAGCAGGAGGATCACTTTGAGTCTGAGCTGTGTAGTGAGACCCGAGACCCTCTAACAACCAAATACATTAAATAAATAGATAAATAAATAAGCAAGCTAGCAGGCTCCAGCCAGAAAGGCAGCTTGAGATACTTTGAGGTCTGGGACAAGGAGGAGTGAGAGAGACAATGGGAAGGTGCAACTCGCTGTGTTCACACTGAGGACTGGTCACTCACTGAAACCGAAGGCGGGGGGGCCCTGGGCGCGGACTGTGCATGCTGGCTTGCTTAGTACTCAACACCAGCTCATTCTGCTCATACCCAAACTGAAGCTGCCTTTGAAAGTAACTTGCTCCAAGATCCTCCATTCAATTGCCATAATTTAATTATTAGATAATGGCAAAGTTTCCTAAAAAAACTGAATTTTAATGTAGCTGTGCATCTCACAGGGGTTGGCCCTTCAGAAACAAGAAGCAACTTTTTCTAGAGAGTGAGTGATTAAGTTTTTATCGTTAGATTGACAGCTCATGGTAGTCTGCTTAAGAAAGCACACAAGGTCAACAGTTCTAAGATTCTAACCCAACTGTTTCTATGAATTCTTAACATTTTACTGGGATAACCTCTTTATAAATAGAAGTACTCTACTGCAAGTGACAAACACCTGCCTTCTCCCCTGTGTAAAGCAAGTGGCAGCCTGTCTGGCTCACTCGTTACATTAACTGACTCAGCCAAGTGCAGTAAGTTCAGGGGACGAAACCTGCATTGCGCACTGATTCCTGGGACAGTGAAGTACGGGGCGGTTTTGAATTAGGAGTGAGAGAGCTGCACGCGGAGGCAGCTGACTTGGTCACTCAGGAAGCTTCCACAGGGATCCCTCTACTAGGGGTCTCTCCAAGAAGTGTAAAGGAATCGCATTGCTGAGGTCCATGCAATCCACGTTCACAGACGCAGCTCCTCGTGGCTGAATCTCAGAAGCAGACTCTAGGCTCCTCGATACATGAGTGGATGAGGAAAGTGCGGCACATATAGGCTAGAGGGTACAGTGCTTATAGGCCATGGAGCACTTCTCCAACGTAAGAAAGGATAAATGTGAGTCATTAGTAGGAAGACACAGGGGCCGTTAGACCTAATGTGAAGTGAAATGAACCAACGGCACCAACTTCTGTGTCTCACAGTTTCTCTTAGATGAGAAGCCCAAAGAATAAATAAATTAAATGGCAAAACAAAAGACAGACGGGGAAGCCAGAGAGATAGATCATTTGCTGATGGGAAGGAGCTCAAGAGACGGAGACAGGAGAGAAGGGATGGCAACAGAATTAAGGTCTGCGAGGTGCGCGTCTCCACCACCCGTGGGGCATGTAGTCACGGCGTAGCACAAACCGGTAGTGACAAGCTTTTAAGATTTGGAGATAAAATTATATTATTTTGGCATCTAGCATTTATTTTTTGTTTTAGAAAGAGAAATAAGCCAGAAAAAAATTTGAAAGAGGAAGAAACTGCTCAAAAATAAAGATCAACTAGGATGGGAGAAAAGGACAAAGAAGAAGGAAAAATAAAATTATATGTATACACACACACACATACACACACAAGATAGCTAAGGTAATTATACTAATTTCTGTTAGCTCATGGAAAGGAACAGTGAGTACTTTGTTGTTTGATCAGTTTTGCAGGCCTATATCTTATAATAATTTTTTTAAGCCCTCAGCAGCCTGTTCCTGTCCCCCAAGGCCCTCCATCTGTGTTGCAACCCTGTTGGGCCCCGTAAACAGTGCCTGTCATCCGCATCTGAAATGCTTTCTGTGCTTGTAGTCTCCACCTCACGGAGGATCCTTAGAGGCAGGATTGTACCAGGCCCGCCTGCCACTGTCCCCTCGGGAAGGCCTGTCACCTGTTGGGCAGCTATGAATTCGGTTGTGCTCATTCCCCAAAAGGACATGTGAAAGCCCAGCTGCTGGGACCTGTACACACGACCTTATTTGGAAAGAGGGTCCTGACATTGATACTGAGATGTGAGTGGCTTAGGTACAGCGCATCTGGCTCCAGCCCACCTACGTCCTGCAAAGGCTAAAGTAGTCGTACCCTTTAACAGAAAGTGTGCTGAGGCTGGCGTCTGACTGGTGCCCCTCTGCTCTGAGAACCACACGTGCATTCGGAAAGCTACTCCAGAATGCAGACTGCCTTGACACACACAGCATGGAGGCCTGGAGTCGGGAGAGGGACTCCATGGAGCCAGGACAGAGCATGGGAAACGCTGGCCGCGTGGGTCTCACTGGACCCTGAAGGAAGCATGCGCAGATTTAACACGGAAGCGATGGCCGGTGTCTGCCCGCTTCCGACCTGAGCAGGTTCTCCGACTCCACACCAAGACCTGGCGTCACATTTTGCCTTCAGCAAGGAGACCACAGAGTGGGCAAGGCGAGGCGCGTTGCTCTCAGACGAACGCGAGTGTGGCTTGCTGCGCCCCTCTTTCCCTGGCCCTGTGACCTTAGACACAGTCGTCACTCTCTGATCTCCATGTGCACTCATGCAGACCTGTGACAGTGACAAGGGCTCATCGGCATAGTGTCCCAACAGTGCTCATGACCCAGGAAGTGCTCCATAAATGCCAGTTATTACTGTGATTATCAGAAACTAAAATTCTCGTGGGTTTAGTTCACACAATTCACTAGACAACTTTTTTTTTAAAGGTTTTATTTTCAGAACAGCTAAATTATCATGGATGTTCCCAGAGTGCAAACTAAGTTTCAGAAACAGAGAAAAAACAAAGAGGCATAAAAACCATTTTCACTCTTTTTAATGAGAGCAGGTAAGTCTCGAAACACCGCGACTGTGGGGGCTCCTCCTCGGAGCCCTGCCTCCCAGGGCGAGAGGGCCCGGCCCGCTTGGTCATGTTCCCTCTGGGCGCCGGTGTCTGTGCGAACCTGCCTGGGGCTGCAGCCACGGTGACCTGGCTTTGCAGAGCTGCTTCTTAATTAAAACTGAAGATGCTGAGCGTGAGCGGTTGAGCCCTTCGTGGTTTTAGCCACATAAATGCCCAGCTGAGCTCCAATTGGCACCTCTCACTCCTTTTGTCCCTTTCGAGCAGTGTGTAAAATGCAAAATGGCACCCTCGCTGTGCTGGTGCCCTGCCTTTGTGCCCAGCTTTGCCACATCAGACTCTGGAGAGGAAAAACAGCTCTCAGCAGCTCGTCTTAGGCTTGAGAATCCTAAATCTAAACCAGCTCTTATCTGAACCAGCCTATGTGAGATATACAAACAGGAAAAGAGCAAATAAGGGGCAATTTAAATTTTAATTCAAAACCCCTCTGTTTTCTCATCCCTTATCAAACCCCCAGCATTTTGCCTGCTCACAGCGCAGCATCACTGGCGTGGACCAGGCCCGACCCACAACCAAGGAATCTCTTTCATCTAAACCCCTGATCCCTTTAATAAACAGAATACGAAAAGGCCGGCAAAATTACGCCGTGGCTTTAGAAAGGAAGGCAGGGACGCCCTCCAAGCACAATCCCCTACTTGTTGTTTTCGCATGCCGTGTGACTCCGAGTCACTCTGGAGGATAAAGAGGCAGGGGCTGCCACCAGGGCCCGGCCGCGGGTTCCCCCGCGTTCCCAGCCGGGCCCATCTGTTCTCCAGAGGCCACATGAATGGCACATGTCAAGAGAGTCAGAGCTGAGCAAACTGCCCAAAGAAATCCGCCGGCCAACTTCCCTGCGCCTCCCCGGCTCGGGCAATTGTTGCTGAGCCAACCACCATATGGCGAATAATTAGTTTTTCGACCCTACTCAAGAAAAATGTCTGCCTCATTGCCAAGCAGGAGCAATATGTGTGTTAATGAAGGAAAGAAGCTGAATGCCTATACATTAACAAAAGTGGGGGGTTCTTTTTTCTTCTCTAGCTCCAAGCTCCGTCCCCTTGGCCTTGCCCTCTTGCAAGGAGGTGACAGTTGGGCCTACAGTTGTGGGAGCAACTTGTATTTTTGGAGAGGCTGCAACCCAAGGAGAGATGCCCAGTTTTCAGTTAAACATCCTCCTTTTATTAAAATGGCTTTTGTCTTCTTTTTCTCAACATGATGAATTCAGCCCGTAACAGCAGGACAGTGGAGCGGGGCCACAGGATTGCGTTCTGCTGTGGAAGCATAAAAAGTGAACAGCATTCTTAGTGGGCGTCAGTCATGCTGTGGATTCAAGCAGGACGCACCGATGTGGCCGCTTTACAGTAAACACTGAGAGCCTCACTGCACTGGAAAAGGCTCAAGGTGCTGCCCGGGCAGAATCACCCCTCCAGGAGGTGCTCCGGCTGCGGAACCCAGGCGTCATTCTGCAAAGATGCAGTTAAATGGCGCTGCTGGCAACGGATGCACAGGGGAGCTGCTGGGCAGATGAGCGACACGAAGTCAAGAAATGCGCTCTAGGAGAACCAAGCCAGACGCAGCCGCCTCTCCACCTTAGGGAGCAAGTGTCCGCAGAAGCAGTCTGTCCCTAGAGTTGG
>PVKN010019717.1:0-16241 GCA_004027915.1 Capromys pilorides | reverse complement strand
TACTTTAGGGAGAAATTTCTGGCCAAAGATGGCAGGAACCCAGGGCCCTGGCAGGCAGGCAGGCAGGCAGGGTGGAGCGGGTGGGACAGGCGGGGCCCCTCCCTCCCGGGATCCCTGGTGTCCCCGCCCATGGAAATTCTCCTAGGGCAGCAGAACCAGAAGGGGGGCTGACTTCTGATCCCCCCCATGACTGTGTCTCTATCCACCCCTCCACTGCCTCGTCGGCCCCACCCTGCCGGGATCTGCTGGTGAGTGCCTGTGAAATCACCCCAGTTCTCTGCCTATCTGGGGGGGTGCTCTTGGATGAAGGGGCGGGTCGGGTCCCTCCTTCCAAACTTGGTGATGAAGAGGCTGGGAAGAGGAAAGCACAGGACAATGGAGCCGAACCCTCTGTCCAGCTGGGTATGGTGGTGCATGCCTGTCATCTCAGCACTGGAGGCTGAGGCAGGAGGATCGCCAGGAGTCTGAGGCCAGCCTGGGCTACAAAGTGAGACTTTGTCTCAAAAAAGAAAAGAAAAATAACTGCGAACAACAGTAGAAGCTCTGCCCAGGGTGAGAGATGGTCAGACTATCCTGCAGCCATTCAAGCATTTATAGGACACCCGCTGCGTACCAGGTCCCCCGACGGACATGGCTAGCGACGTGAGCTAGAGAACCCTGTCTCAGTCAGGTGTCAGGATCTAGATGCCAAAGCATAGGCAAACCGAAATTTGGGAGCTGGGCTGGTAGCTCAGGCCTGTTGTCCCAGCTCTCCAGGAGGCTGAGACTGGAGGATCAAGGGTTGGAGCCCAGCCTGGGCAATGTAGGGAGACTATCTGAAAAAAATGAAAAGTAAGTGGGCCGGGGATGTAAAGCTCAGCAGCGAAGTGCCTGCCTGGCAAGTGAGAGGCGCTGAGTTTGATTCCAGGTACCAAAACAAAACAACAACAACAAAATTAAAAATAAGCTGAGGGGCTGGAAAGATAGCTGCGGGACACAAGTGCCTGCCTGGCAAGTGCAAGGTCCTGAGTTCAATCCCCTGTTGGGGGATGGGGGAAAGCTGAGGACATAGCTCAGTGTGAAGGCCCTGGGTTCAAAAATGTCAAAGGCTGGAAACAGGCAGATCACTACGAGTCTGATCTAGTAGTGAGACCCTGAACACCCTTTAGACCCTTCCCTAAAATACCAAAAAAAAAAAGTCAAAGGAAAAGTGGAAATTTGGGTTGAGCGGATATTTCGGGAAAAGTAGGCTGGGGAGAACTGAGGGCACAAGCAGTTGTCTAGGGTCCAGGTCCACACCCCAATATTTTTAGGGTCTACCTGCTTGCCAGATGCTTTGTTTTCTGGTTTGGGTCTTGTTTTGCTTTCCATTTTTGAGACGGTCTTCTTTTTTTTTTTTTTTTTTTTTGTCTTTTTGAGACAGGGTCTTGCCATGCAGTTCAGGCTGGCCTTGAGCTCACTTTGGTAGCCCAGGCTGGTCTTGAACTCACATCAATCCTCCTGCCTCAGCCTCCCAAGTGCTGGGATTACAGGCATGCACCTCCATGCCCGGCGAGGCAGCCTTATTATGTAGTTCTGGGATTATAGGCCGAGCCACCACGATACCCTCTGCGTTCCTAAGCTGCTCACATCCCTTCCTGGTGATGGCTAGGTCCCTCCACCCCTGTCCACTTCTTCCCAGCCTCGTTTGCTCTCCCTCCTTCCTGCCCTATGGGGCATCTGGACACTTGTCCCCGTGCCGGGGACACCTGGAGACACACCATGCATCTCCCCACAATGCCTCCCGCCCTTCACAGCCGCAGCGTGTGTTTGGGACGTATTTCCGCGTGGGCTTTTACGGCGCTCGCTTTGGGGACCTGGACGAGCAAGAGTTTGTGTACAAGGAGCCATCGATCACGAAGCTTGCGGAGATCTCCCACCGGCTGGAGGCATGGCCCTGCTGGGGCCTCTGTGGGGCACCGGGCCACCAGGGCTGGAGTGGGGGCTGTACCCCTGAGCCCTGAGTGATCTGACCCCGTGTCCCTAGGAATTCTACACAGAGCGGTTTGGGGATGACATAGTGGAGATTATCAAAGACTCTAACCCCGTGGACAAGTCGAAGCTTGACCCACACAAGGTGGGTTCCCCAACCAGCCCCCAAAACCCTATAGTCAATGAGATTACAAGTACTGGTTGCTAGGGACCTTGCAGGGTTTTTTTGGTTTTGGTTTTTTTTTTTCTTAATCATCTATTTATTTGGTACAGGCTCTCACCCAGCTCAGACTCATAGTGATCCTCCGATCTCAGCCTCCCCAGCCCTGGGATTATAGGCGTGTGTCACTATGCCCCGGTCCAGGGCTGGCTCAGCATGTGGTACCAGGAATCAAACCTAGGTCCACGCGCTTGCCAGGCTGGCATTTAAACAGCCGAGCTATCTCCGTAGTCCTACAGTTTTATTTTAAAACCTGGGTATAATGGCGCAAACGCTGGAGCCTGAGTTGGGAACATCTCAAGTTGGAGGCCAGACCAGGCAACTGAGGGAGAGGGCTCAGGCGGGAGGCTGAGGGAGGAGGATTACCATGAGTTCAAGGCCAGCCAGAGATACATAGCAATACTGTCTTTAAAAAAAATTTTTTAATTAAGTAATACAAAAATAGTAAAAGGGCTAGGGGTGAGGAAGTAACTCAGTACATAAGAGGTGGATTCAATCTCCAGTACTAAAGAAACAAAAACAAAAATCTATTTCTCTGTACAACTCCAAATTTTATCTCCCTGGAGGTCTCCTGGGGGAGAGTCCTCAAATCAGAGCCCCAAGGCCCAGGACCTCTTTGGCTGGGTGGGGACCCTCATCCCCCCACGCCTGCCCCACACCCCAGGCCTACCTCCAGATCACCTACGTGGAGCCCCACTTCGACACTTACGAGCTCAAGGACCGCGTGACCTACTTCGACCGCAACTACGGGCTGCGCACCTTCCTCTTCTGCACGCCCTTCACACCCGACGGCCGCGCGCACGGCGAGCTGCACGAGCAGCACAAGCGCAAGACGCTGCTGGGCACGGAGCACGCCTTCCCCTACATCAAGACGCGCATCCGCGTGTGCCACCGCGAGGAGGTGGGCGGGGCGGGCGCCGAGGCCGAGGGTCGCTGCCGGCCGGAGGGCAGCCTGGGCCACATAGCGAGACCTTGTCTCAAAAATGTTTTTAAAAAGGAAAGAAAACACCTCCCAGGGCTTGTTCCTTGCCACCCTCCTGGCCCCTCCCCACCCTCCCCTGGGGGCACAGTGTCTTGGGCTGGCTAAGGCAGGACACCACACTGTCCCCCTTCCGCAGACGGTGCTGACCCCGGTGGAGGTGGCCATCGAGGATATGCAGAAGAAGACGCGGGAGCTGGCCTTTGCCACGGAGCAGGAGCCGCCCGACTGCAAGATGCTGCAGATGGTGTTGCAGGGCTCGGTGGGGCCCACCGTGAACCAGGCACGGCTGGCGGGGGGCGTGGGCCACCCGGGGGACCCCAGGCGCCTTACGCAGGCGCTCACGAGGCCCCTCCCCCGCAGGGACCCTTGGAGGTGGCCCAGGTGTTCTTGGCGGACATCCCCGAGGATCCCAAGCTCTTCCGCCATCACAACAAGCTGCGGCTTTGTTTCAAGGACTTCTGCAAGAAGTAGGCTGGGCTCCCCTCGTGGACGGACTCCTCTGCCGGCCCGACCCGCACTGCCCCCACAGCCACCTGGCTCCCCAGCTTAGCTCTGCAACACACAGACCCCAGGGAGCGCCCTGTCGGGTCAAGGGGACCCCTGCCCCTCCCACTTCACTGTCCCTGCTATGTGCCAGCTCGCCTCCCCCCATGTCCCGCACCATCTGCCCCCTAGGTGTGAGGACGCCCTGCGAAAGAACAAGGCGCTGATTGGGCCGGACCAGAAGGAGTACCACCGGGAGCTGGAGCGCCACTACTGCCGCCTGCGCGAGGCCCTGCAGCCCCTGCTCACCCAGCGTCTGCCCCAGCTGCTGGCACCGGCACACGCTGGCCTCAGGTGGCTGTTCCAGGTCCCCCAACCTGGAGAGCACAAGGGGAGCTGGGCCAAGACTTTTTTTTTTTGAGACTCAAGGCTGGCCTTGAACTCACTAAGTAGCCCCGGCTGGCTTCACACTCATAAATCCTCCTGCCTCAGCTTCCTGAGTGCTGGGATGACAGGCAGGAGCTACCAGCACCACAGTGAATTTTTGAGATAACCTGGTAATCTCACAGCCAGATCAGATCTGAAGGGGCCGTGAGACATTCTATGACCACTGTGGGATGAAGTGGGGTGGGGGAGGGGCTGTGGCTGTCTCGTGGCCTGCTGAGTCTCCCGTCCCTCCCCCAGGAACTCTCTGAACAGAGCGAGCTTCCGCAAGGCAGATCTCTGAGCCCACAGTGACCAAAGCTCTACCAGGGACCAGCACCCAGGCGGGGCTGCCCTCCTGGCGCCACTCCTGCCAGCCCTCAGCTACGGGTGACCACGGGTGACCACGGCTTCCTCGCTTGGGGCGGGGCCCTCTGTGTGCACTGATACCTCCTCCCTTTCTTAATTTAAAACGGTTTTTACATACAGCCTGTGTGCTGCGTGTAGTCCATGCCCTGCGTGTGCAAGTCCGCCCACACACTCTCACACCCAGGAACCTACTGGAGGGGCAAAAGAGCCAGCAGTGGTGGCGCATGCCTGTCATCCCAGTGCTCTGGAGTCCGTGGCAGGAGGGTCAACTATAACAGCGAGAGCTTGTCTCAAAATCCAAGAGCCTACTGAGTACTAAGAGCAGCTTAGTGACGATGACAGACACGAGTCCCTGCCCACTTTGGCTGACATTCTAGTGGGAAAGGTGATATAAGTAATTCATGTCAACTGGGAATAATAATAATATTTATTAAGTGATTGTTCAGCCTGTACGATGTGGTTTCCAGAAACTTCTATGCAAATATAGGATACAGCCTGGAGTGGAGGCATATTTCAGTAGCAGAATGGCCCCCAGGCTAGATGTCTAGTACCCCTCTCCCTAAAATGTAGGATACCTAGTTTTGTGGTTTTGTTTTTTGAAACACGGTCATGTTGGGTAGTTTGGACTGGCCTTAAACTTATTATGCAGCCCAGTCTGGCTTCAAACTTACGGGGATCCTCTGCCTCAGCCTCCCTGGTGCTGGTGAGATCACAGACATGGGCTATCCCCTGCTCGAGCCACTCCGTTTATGGGCGTTTGTCCCTGAGGCCTTCCATCGGGCCCCTCCTCTGTAGTTGGGGGATCTTTTACAGTTCCTCTATTAGGTACACAACATGAATAGCCCCATGCAGCAGACGGAGAAACTGAGGCATGGTGCAGTAAGAGACGAATGTGGGGGTGCTGGTCAAAGTCTGCCTGGCTCCTGTGGCCCAGACCTCTGCTGCCGCCCGTGCAGCGTAGCGCTGAAGCAGCTCCCTGCCCGCCCCGCAGCGGTCACGCCACAGTGTACCAGGCCGGCGCTGGGCGGCTTTCCAGACCTGGCCGCGGGGGGGAGGGGTGACCTCCTGCCGCCGCCGCTGAGCTCCCTGCCCGCCCTCCCTGCGCTGGACTCCGGCCAGCCACGCCCCCTCGCGGCCACGCCCCTTGCGGCCACGCCCCCGGCCGCAGCGAGTGGGAGAAGCTAGCGCCTGGGGATCCCGCCTCTGGGACCCGAGGTGGTGACCTGGGGAGGACCGGACGAGATCGGACTGACTCAGACGTGCACACACTCACCTGCTGCCCAGGTGACCGCGAGTTCACCGCCGGCTCTGCATTGCCCCGCCCCCACCTAGCACATGAACCCCAGCGCCCGGGGACATCCGAACGGGTGGAGGGCGGGGCCTTGGTGGGGCGGGGCCTTGGTGGGGCGGAGCCACCGGGCGCGGGCAGCCTGGCAGCGGCGCGGAGGACGCAGGGGCTGCGGAACACAGGGAGTGCGGCGGCCGGAGCGAGCCAGGCGAGTGGGACCCGGGGCTGGGTCGGGGTTTGAGACCGGTTCGCGGTTTCGGTGTGATTATCACCCTTTCCCGCCTTCCACCCTGAGCCGGACCTCGCGCTTGTACCGGAACTGCTCCCAGCAGTTCCACACTCTGCCCAAACTTTGGGGACTTGGAGCACCACGGTCCCCGCGTTACTGCGGGGGTCCCTGAGTCTGACCCTGGCACTATTCCCCTCCCCCCACACCCACCTCCGCCCCTACTTCATGGCTCGCCGAAGTCGCTCATCCCTGCCCCCCTCTGCCCCTCTCTTCTGTCCCTGTCTGCCCCGTCCTCTCCCTTTGCCCTGTCCCCAGCCCCCAGGCGGTGGAAAGGCGTCAGGGCCTCGCCTGGCTGCCCGGCCGGCTAGGAGAGTTGCAGCTGTTTACCATTAGCCGGGACCCCGCGGGCCTCCTCCCTGCACGGGCGAGGTCCTGGGGGCAGGAGCGGGTCAAAAAATCCGACAGAAATGCCTGAGCTCGCGGAGAGACGCTTTGGGGAGGCCCCTGAACCCCTTCCCTGGGCTCCTCTACCTGCTGTCCCTTGTCGGAGTGCGCTGTCTTCTCTGTGAACCGCCCCTCCCAAACTATAGCAAAAAAAAAAAAAAGGACCCTCCCATACTATCCCCTCACCCTTCTGCATGGAGGGTGGACGGTGACTGGAGACCCCCAAGGCTCAGTCATCATATCTGAGAAATGGGTGAGGTTGATGTCTGGGAGAGGTGGCCTAGCTTGGGCTCAAATCCAGGCGTAACCATTTCTTCACTGCCCACATGACTCTGGGCAAGTTACGGATCTTCTTGTGCCCATTTATAGAGTCCCTGAATGCAAACCAAGCTGAGAACTACCAACTGTATAAGTGCTCACGACGATTAAAACAACTGGCTGGGTGCAGCGACTCATGCCTGGAGTCCCTGCACCCCGGGAGGCCGAGGCAGGGGGAGGATGTTTGAGTTGGCCTGAACAACCAAGAAAGGCCATGTCTCCAAGTAATGAGTGAAAAAGGAGTCAGGGATGTAGCCCAGTTGTAGAACACCGGTCAGTACAATTCCCAGTACTGGCAAAAACAAAAAGAGTCAAAACTGCAGCTCTTATTATCACCGTTATTAATATTATTTGTTCTATGTCTGGTGCCACCACCCCAGGGTTTTTCCCTCCTGCTGCCTTTGGACCCCTCTTAGGTTCCCAGAAAACATTTTGGATCGATTTCCTGTTGCTGGGGGTGGGGGGGTGAGGCAGCTCCCTGCAGATGGAAAAAACAGATTTCCTACAGTCGGTGACCTGGTGACGCTTCCAGGTGTTGACAGCCGGTGAAGGCAGGTCGGAGAAGTGGAGAGACGGAGAGTGAAGGGAAGAGAACGTGGAGGAGAGACAGAGACGCAGAGAGACACGGAGAGAGACAGGTGTGGAAAGGACGAGAGAGAGCAGCGAAGCCAGTCTGGAGGAGAGGACGAGGACAGGAACGCTCAGCTGCAGCGGCCCCAGCCTTCATGCCCGCCAGGGCCCCGCCTGGCCCATCCTCCTAGGTACCCACCGCCCGGCACCCCTGGGCCAGCTAGGGCCCCTGGGGCGGTGGGTGTGTGACAGTGCCTCCAGCAGGGCAGCTGTGGTCTGACAGCGGAAGGGACTGACCAACTTGAGTTCAGGCGGGCGCAGGGGCCAAAGGGCCCTGGCCCATGTCCGGGGCTGGAGGCGCCCTTAGTGAGAGGCCCCGATTGTGCCTCCCTCCTGGCACCTCTTGGCACCCCTCTTACTTCCTCCCTCCACCCGGTGACTTCCAGGGCCTCCACCCCGGCCCTATATCCCTGCTGTGCCCCCAAGTCCGGACACATCCTGGGGGGGCAGGAAGTGCTGTGTAGTGGCAGCGAAACTGTTTATTTTTAGAGAAAATTGTTTCCATAAAGGGGAAAGGCTTTGCAACTTGCCGCCTTCCCAGACTTTCCCTACCCTGCCATCATCAGGTCTGGCTTGACCCAGCTTTGGGGTCACTTAGGGGTCTCTGCCCCCCACCCCCAGACCCCATCTTTTCCTTCTGTTCCCCTGTGTGTCCATCTTCCCAGGCCCTTGCATAAAGTGTCCCAGCCCCCTCTCCAGCCAGCCCCCATCTTTCACTGTGGCTGATTCCGGCTGGACTGCAGGAAGGGGGTACAGGAAGGGTGGGGCTGTAGGGCTTGGGGCCCCCAGTCGGGGGCCATGTGGAGGCAGGGCTGCGGGAACAGCTGGAGCCTGTCCAGCGGCTGGACAGATGTGCACACAGGCAGGGAGCCTTGGTTTCTTTGTTCCGGGCCTTTCGGCGCCCAGGCTGGGTGTGCGCTGTGGGGAGGGTCCCCCTGAAGCCCCGACGCTGCTGCAGATGCTGCCTAACTGTGCTCCCATCGCCTCCTGTCCCCAGCTCAGCCCCAGCCAGTGCATCCCGCAGTCTGACTCCAGGCCCCCAGGCGACCCCTGCAGACCGCAGAGGAGAGGATGGCCCAGGTCCTGCGTGCACCGGCCCTGTTCCCAGGTCAGGGCTCCAAGCCGGGCGGCACAGCTGTGCCCTGCAGGCCTGGGGCAGGAGGAGCAGGCCTGGCCTGGCCATGGGAGGAGGACTGGGCCGTCTTGCTGGGAAGAGGGGGTGGCCTGTGGGGGACATGGGGCCGACCAGGGAGATGTGGGGGCAGCCGGGGCCCAGTGCTGAGGGACTGACGGGGAGAGAGCTCTGCCCTGCAGGACCTGAAGCAGGAAGTGGTTCTGCCTGAGGGCCCTTAACTGGAGAGAGCGGGAAGGACCCAGGCCCGGGGGACTCAGGGAGGGACGCAGCCCAGGACGAGGGTCTGGGGGGGACAGTGGGGGAGATGGGAGGGGATCTAGAGGTGGAGACCATTGTCCCTGGGCCCCTCTGCACCCCAAGTAGGGGGACAGTGGTATCTGGAAGCCCTGGCTTTTCTCCCCCAACCCAGGGACCCCAGGCCCTGCCTCACCACCCGCCTTTCCCGCCAAGGAGCCCGACCCCCCTTACTCTGTGGAGACACCCTACGGCTACCGCCTGGACCTGGACTTTCTCAAGTACGTGGATGACATCGAGAAGGGCCACACGCTGCGGCGGGTGGCCATGCAGCGCCGTCCCCGCCTGGGCTCGCTGCCCCGCGGCCCGGGCTCCTGGTGGACGTCCACGGAGTCCTTGTGCTCCAATGCGAGCGGGGACAGCCGCCACTCGGCATACTCCTACTGCGGCCGCGGCTTCTACCCGCAGTACGGCGCCCTGGAGACGCGCGGTGCCGGTAGCTTCAACCCTCACGTGGAGCGGACGCTGCTGGATGCCCGGCGCCGCCTGGAGGACCAAGCGGCCACCCCCTCGGGCCTGGGCTCCCTGACTCCCAGCGCTGCAGGCTCTACCAGCTCCCTGGTGGGTGTGGGGCTGCCACCGCCCGTGACGCCGCGTGGCTCAGGACTGTCCACGCCAGTGCCACCCAGCGCCGGGCACCTGGCGCACGTGCGGGAACAGATGGCAGCCGCCCTGCGAAAGCTGAGGCAGCTGGAGGAGCAGGTGAAGCTGATCCCCGTGCTCCAGGTGAAGCTGTCGGTGCTCCAGGAGGAGAAGCGGCAGCTGGCAGTGCAGCTCAAAAGCCAGAAGTTCTTGGGCCACCCCGCTGGCGCCCGGGCCCGCAACGAGCTCTGCCTTGACCTCCCCGACCCCCTGGAGGACCCTGCGGCGCCCAATACCCGCAGCGTGGGCACCTGGGTACGAGAACGGGACCTGGGCTTGCCCGACGGGGAGGCGGCCCTGGCCGCCAAGGTGGCCGTGCTGGAGACACAGCTCAAGAAGGCACTGCAGGACCTGCAGGCGGCCCAGGCCCGGCCAGCCCCGGACACTCTGGTCCGTGTGGACACCGTCCGCGTGGTCGATGGGCTGCGGGAAGTGGAGGTGGCGGCCAGCACTGCCACTGGGGCACCTGCCCAGCGAGCCCAGAGCCTGGAGTCCTATGGGGCAGGCCTGAGGGCCCTGGTGACACCTGGGGACACCGGGAGCCCTGCAGTGTTCTGCAGCCACGAGGTGGTGGAGACCATGTGCCCAGTCCCTGCCGCGCCCACCAGCAACGTCCACGTCGTCAAGAAAATCAGCATCACAGAGCGGAGCAGCGAGGCGGCCACAGGTCAGCGACCACAGCAGGGAGGATGGGGTGTGTGGGGATCTCCCTTACCATGGCGAGGCCTGGCCCTTAGACCTCCTGGGTCCAGCCCCAGCCCCAGCCCTGGCCTTCCACCAGTGGGACCACTGCACGTGGGTGTGGCAACGCACACTTATCTCCTCAGCACCTGGGAGGCTGAGGCAGGAGTGCCCCGAGTGGACGGTCAGCCTGGAAGTGGTGAGGAAGTGCTCAGAGCACTTTAATTGGAGAAAGGAAAAGTTGTTTGTATTGCTCAGTGACAGCTTCAGGCAAAGCCCATCCAAATGGTCAGACGCCTTCTGGAATCTGTAACTTGGCTGTTTTCTCCGGCCTGCCTGGAGGCTTCTCTGCGGGGCAGGTGGAGGAAGGAGTCCTTAGCGTTCCAGCGCAGTGGAGTGGAGGAAGGAGGCCGTAGTGTTCCCCGAGTTCAGACCGCACCGGTGAAAACTCCAGGGTGGCCACACCTGGCGGTGCAACCCCAGCGCTCAGAGAGCTGAGCCAGGAGGAGCCCTGAGTTCAGGGCCAGCCTGCAGCACCTAGTGAGACCCTCACGGGCCCGCCTTGGCAAGCCCGTCCCTCCCGGCTTGGGTCCTGAGGGTAAAGGAGCCCTGTGAAGGAAGGGGGTGCCCCCAGAGGAAGTGGTGGATCCTCCTGCCAGCAAAGAAGCTGGGCACGCGGAAAGCCAGCTGCCCGGCCACCACGGCTCTGGGGCTCTGGGAGGAGTCACAGCGTGATTCATCCTGAGGAGAGGACAGCTGTTCCCGCTGAGGGCTGCTCTGAGGGTTTCACCCAAGGAGGGGCCGGAGGAGGTGGGCCACGCGCCAGGCCGGGGCTCCCAGTTGCAGTACCACTTCCTTCTGAGCAACCCGGGTGAGGTATCGCCTCGCCGCCGCTCCCACCCTGTACTGCTTGCTCCTCTGGAGTCCTTACGAGTCCTGCGCGGAGGCAGAGCTCGATCGGTGCTTCTGCTAATAAGTTTTGGGACAGCAGGGCATCCCATGACTCACGGCTTAGGAGGCTGAGGCAGGAGGACCACTTGGAATTCAAGGGCAGCTGGGGCTACATAGTGAGTTCAAGGCCAGCCTGAACCACATAGCAAGGCCCTGTCTCAAGAAATGATGGGACCCTGTGTCTCATGCAGCTCACGGGTATTCCCAGAGTGCCAGGGAGGCCCCAGATGAGGTTGCCTCCCTCTGCCCACTGGATCCATACACCCACCCTGTAGCCCTGGCCCACAGCCAGAGGTCCTGCCCACCCAGCCTGGGCAGCTGGAGGATGAACAGACCCAGCGCTGTGTGCGCTGCGCTCCGCCGCCCGAGGCCCTGCTGTGCGTCACCCTGCAGCCCCACACGCTGTTGCCCGGCAGAACTGGAGTGGGTCCAGCTCTTTCTGTGCCATCCGTCTTGTGCGGTAGCATTTCTGGAGCGCCTACTGTGCGCACGGCTCCCCCCACCCTCAGTGCTGAGGGTCGAACCCAGGACCTTGAGCAGGCTGCACGAGTGCCCTGCCCCTGAGCCGCACCCAGGCCCTTTTTATTTTTTAATTCCGATCCAGAGTTGTCCAGTCTGGGCTCCGACTCGCAGCCACCCTCCTGCCTCAGCGTCCTGCAGAGTTGAGGTTGCGGCTGTGCGGTACCGTGCCTGGCTCCACACTTGTTTAATACATAAAACACGACACGTGCTCTGTGTTCACCACACGGCTGACCACGGGGCAGACGGTAGCTGCTGTCAGCGCTGTTCTACTTACTGTCCTTTGGAACCCAGGGCCTCGTGAGTTTTAGATGCGTGTCCTGCTACTCAACTGCAGATCCAGCCCTGTCTTGGTCTTAAACACTCGGAGCTGAGCGTGGTGCATTCTCAGCACCCATGAGGCTGAGGCAGGAGGATCCCTTGACAGTTTCCAGCCAGCCTGAATTACGTTGCAAGAGCCTGTCTCAAACAAACAAATATAAAAAGCACGTCAGGTATGCTGGGCTGCTTCTTTGATGCCCTTTTTGATAGTTTAATAACTTTTGAGCTCCAGCAACCCTGTGAGGTGAGCCGTATTTTGTCCCACTTGTGTAGTGAGGAGACCAGGACCACCCCGGGAGCCTGAGGGATTTGCGTGGGTTTCAGCTCCTCGAGGCCTGTGTGGTATACGCAGCTCAGTGTGCAAGCTCTCCCCGCGCCTTCAGTTCCATCCCAAACAGCGGAAGAAATAAAATGCAAATTAGCTCTGTCTTCCATGTGACATCATCCCAGGAGCTGCTTCTCCACTTAGTAAAAAGTCTCCAGCTGGTGTTTGGGGTTGAACTCCCGAACCTTCGCAGTGTGCTCCATCCCCAGCCCTTTTTCTTTATTTTACTTACTTACTTACTTACTTTTTGTATTTTTAGGGAAAGGTCTACAGGTGCTCAGGGTCTCACCACTAGATTGGACTCGTAGTGATCCGCCTGTTTACAGCCTCCCAAGAGCTGGGATTACAGGCGTGCGCCACCACGCCCAGTCTTTTTTTTTTTGGTTTGGCACAACCAGGGATTGAACTCAGGCCCTTGTGCTTGCCAGGCCAGTGCTTATTCTACTGTGCTATGTCCCCAGCCCCGGCCCGGCCCTTTTTATATTGGAACTTCTGAGACAGGGTCTTGTGACATCTGTTAAGCTGCCTGGGCTATGTCAATTCTTTATCTGGGTTCTTTATTTCCCTTCCTTTAGGGAATGACTTTAATATGCCAAGAACGTGGGTACTGAATCCACGTATGTACTGTGTTCAGTGCATCCTTATGTCCTGTAACAGATCAGCCACGGACCACAGCACTGAACAAATAAGTGGGGTTTGGAGGTGCACACCTGGGGTCCCAGCGCTCCAGGAGGCTGAGGCAGGAGGATGGCTAGTTCTAGCCCACCCCGATTCACTTATCGAGACCCTGTCTCAAAACAACAGGCTTGGGGTTGTAGCTCAGGGCGAAGGCAAAGGCCTGGGGTTCAATCACCAGACCCCAGAAAAGAGAAAGGGAAGAAGAAGAGTGTGGCAGCCACCCCCAGATATAGCTTGTCCGCCTCTACCTTCGCCTATGCGCGTACCCCACCACTGATCCCACTCCTGGTTCGTTTATTTTTTTATCCTTTATACTTGGGCCTCGAGACAGGTCTCTCTGTGTTGCCCCCGCTGACCTTGAACTCCTGGCTACAGGCATCCTCCCGCCTCAGCCTCCAAGCAGCGGGGCCCACGGGGGCCCACGCCGCCACTCCCAGCTTTCGGCCCTGTGGGATATCGCTCCCATCCTCCACCTTCCAGAGGCTGCTTTAGATGTTTCATGTCCTTGAAAAATATGCCTGGTGTGTTCAATTTCCTTACATGGTATTATGTTTCAGAAAAACAAACCTCTCTCTGTTTCTTATTTTTTCCCTCCTCTGCCTCTTGTTTTTTGTGGTGCTGGGGATGGAAGCTTGGGATTAGTGCTGCCTCGGGCAGGCGCTACCCCGTGCGCCGCCCCCCAGACCTCGTCTCCCCCACACATGCTGTTGTTCTGGGACAGGATCTCGCTATGTATGTAGTTCAGACTGGCCTCAAACTTGCGGCGATCCTCCTGCCTCAGCCTCTTGCATGCTGGGATTGCCACCCTCCGCAATTATCCTAATTATTTTTGCCCAACACTGGCACCATGTAGTATGTCTTTTCTTTATTTTTTAATTTTTTTTTATTTTTTGTCTTTTTGAGACAGGGTCTCACTGTGCAGCTCAGGCTGGCCTTGAGTTCACTTTTGTAGTCCAGGCTGGTCTGGAACTCGCACTGATTCTCCTGCCTCAGCCTCCCAAGTGCTGGGATTACAGGCGTGGGCCACCACTGCCCGGCAAGTCTTTATTGTTGTACTTTGCATTTCTCTCCCTGTGGTGAAGTTGACCGCCTCCTGGTATGCTTCGTAAGATTCCTCTGTGAGCCTTCTTTGCAGCCTGTGTCTGTTTTTCTGTGAGCAGCGTCCAGCTGTGCCCAGCACGTCCCTCCTGGGGTTGGTGGACTGCGGCCACTAGGCAAAGCTGGCTGGCTGCCCGTTTTGTATATGGCCTGAGCCACGAATGCTTTTTACTGTTTCTGTTTTTAGTTTTTTGCTCTGAAACCCAGGCTGGCTTCACACTCGACGCCCTCCTCCTGCCTCTGCCTCCCAAGAGGCATGCGCTGACACACCTGGTGTTGACAGACGCCCTGCCTGGAGAAGGGTCCAAGCACCTCTCCTGTTCAGGGCCAGGTGGTGAATATTTCTGGCTACAACGGCCCTCAGATGTCAGAAGGCGTTTCAGAGTTTGCTATTTTAAGGCCAGAGAGCGAGACCTCATGTAAATGAGTGGTTTGTGCCAATCAATTTGAATTTTTCTCAAGCCACAAAACATGGCTCTGTTCACGTTTCTCAATTGCGTGTTTTTATGTGTCGTTGGGGGGCTGGGGGTGGAACCCAGGGCTTGGTGCCTGCCACGGGAACACTCCCTGAGCTGTACACCCTGCTGCATTTAACCACTGAACCTAAAACCTGCCGGCATGGCGAGAGGCTGAGTGCCTGTGTAGCACACGCAGGGCCCTGGGCTCCACCCTGGCACTTAAAAGCAGTGGAAATGTCTGTTAGCTCAGCACTGGGGAGGCTGAAGCAGGAGGGCTGCGAGAGTTCAAATCCAGCCTGTACTACATAGCGAGGCCTTCTTTCAAAAAATAAAGTCCTAGGCTGGGAATATAGCTCAGTGGCATAAGCACCTGCCTGGCAAGCACAAGGTCCTGAGTTCAATCCCTGGTACCAGAGAGAGAGAGAATCCCCCATACTTTCTTTGTGAGACGGAACCTTGAGGCTCTTGCGTACCAGGCAACTGCTCACCACGGAGCTACAGCCCCAGCCCCTGCCCCAGCCCCTGCGTGTGTGTCACAGGCGACCTCTATGGATGAACTTTGTGAGAGTTTATTTCTTTAGTCAAATATAAACCTCTGTTTTGGATATAGTTAACTCCATTTCATTTTTTTTTGTATATGAGTCACTTTGAGGATTCTTTTTTATTTTTTTGAGTTAGGGTCTTGCTAAGTTAACCTTGAACTTGTGATCTTACTGCTTCAGCCTCCGGGATAGCTGTTTTTGGTTTTATTTGGTGGGGGACAGAATTTTGCTAGTAGCTCAGGCTGGCCCCAAGCTCTTGGAAATCCTCCAGTTTTTTTGTTTTGTTTTGTTTTTTTATGAGCAGAGTATATTAGAAAGAAAGCTCCTGTCCGAGAGAGGGACAGGAGGGGTGTCCTGAAAGGATGGTTCCCAAAGAGAGAGAATTTTTATTTATTTATTTTTATTTTTTTGTGGTACCGAGGATTGAACTCGGGACCTTGTGCTTGCCAGGCAAGCACTTACTCCACTGCCCTCCAGTTTCACTCAGCCTTCTGAGTAGACTGGGATGGCGAGCATGCCCAGTCTGTTCTCTTTAAAACTGAGCTGAAGGCTGGGGAAATAGCTCCGTGCACAAGTGCCTGCCTGGCATGTGCAAGGTTGTGAATTTGAACCCCGGTCCCACAAAAAGAAGAAAAAAAAAAAGCTGAGCTGTGTTTGGTGGTGCACACTTGTAATTCCAGCACTTGGGAGGCTGAGGCAGGAGGATTGATGTGAGTTCGAGAACAGCCTGGGCTACAAAAGTGAGCTCAAGGCCAGCCTGAACTGCATAGAGAGACCCTGTCTCAAAAAGACCAAAATAAATAAATAAATAAAATAAAATAAAACTTGGCTGAGTGTGCTGGGCACTCTGGTTATCCTAGCACACAGGAGGTGGAGGCAGGAGGAACACTGAGTTTGAGGCCAGCCTGGGCTGCAGAATGAGACCCTGTCTCAACAAGAAAGACATTTTAGTTCACCATGAACTTTAATTCCTTTACATAAATTTTACTGTCAGTTTTCCCCATTCCCTGTAGAACAACAACAATAAACACAGTTGTCCTCCGGTACCTCTAGGGATTGCTTTCTGGGCCCTGTCTCATAGCAAAATCGAAGGATTTTCGCCTTTGTAAAATTGGGCAGGAGAGACTGGGAAGAAAGCTCAATAGGATAAGCGCTTGCCTGTCAAGTGCAAAGTCCTGAGTTCAATCCCTGGTCCTGAAAAAAAAAAAAAAGAGAAAAATTGGGCAGGAGCTGCCTATGGTGGTGCCTGTCATCCCAGTAC
>PVKN010019716.1:0-16248 GCA_004027915.1 Capromys pilorides | reverse complement strand
GCGCTGTGGCGTGGTTTCACGTGCCCACAGTCACTCAGTCTGCCCTCGGAAGCTCCCTCTGCAACGCAAGAGAGGACACCTCGCGCCAGGTGAGCCTGAAGGCCACAATCTGGAATTTCGTGCTCCTGGAAAGAAAGGAAATGTAACAAAATGCCTGTTTGTCATGCACAACCTATACTCACATTCCTCCCTTCATGAGTACTCGAATACAAGGGGGGAAAGCGTGGTCGGGGACAGGGGCAGTGGGGGCGACGGGCCAGGTCAGCAGGGGCGACGGGCCAGGTCAGCAGGGCCTTACACCCGGGCATCAGCTGGCAGAGAGGCTTCCGGCTCCCGCAGCCCGCCCACCTTACGCCGCTAGCTAGTGCTTTCCTTCCTCTTGCGTTCTTAGCGTTTGAAACTGCGCCACAGCAGTGTGATGACAGGCTTCCACTCCAGGGAGCCACAGGAAGTGGCCGGGGCTCCCAGCGGGAGGCTGGGCTCCAGGAGCTCACACCCCAACGTGGCCAGATGTGCCGCTTCGGCTACTTCGCTGTTCTGGGCCCGGGGCGCTTGCGTGGGGCAGCACCTGCCTCTGGAGATGTCCCCGGAGGAGCGCGGCCTGAAGAGAGCGGGCAGTAGAAGGTCCTCTGTAAGGGCACGGAAAGTCCTGCTTAGCAGATCACTAGTGCCACAGGACAGGACCACAGATGACTCAGCGACCTTGAATTGGCTTTTTTGTTTTTTTCCTTTACGGGAAGAACAAGGAAGAAGCACTTCCTTGCTGGGATGTAATTTACGACAGCCACAAACACTATGTCTGCTCTTCTGAATAATCTGTTTTCTTTCTTTCTCCTGCTCCTCCTCCTCCTTCTTCTTCAAAATATCCCTCAAATGCTAACAGTGCCTTTCTCTCTTTCTGCCTCGCATCAATGGGAAATTCCTACTTAACAAAGCTGGCTCCTTGGTGACGCTGAGAGCCACCCTCTGACTCCAGGCTGTGGACGTTAGAGGGTGACCTCAACCACAGGGAAGGCAGGGATGGGAAGGCAGGGAGCACCGCCTTGCCGCGTAGCCATCGACTGCCGGTTTCCACCTGTCTACTGCGTGCTGCACACTGCACCGGACCACATCCTGCTGCCGCTGGCTGCTGCTGCTGCTGTGGAGTCAGCTCCCACGCAATGGCTTCTTCTAGCTCTAGGCCACCGTGGGACCTCGCCTAGCACTAACCATGGAGCAGCCGCTTCTTCGGTGAAGCTTGGAAGCGTTGATACCTATCTTACAGTCACTGGGGATTTTAATGAAATAATAATTGTGAATATTAGGTATTATTGAAATGTCAAGCTGTGAGAATAAGAACCTGCGGCTAACTTGCCTTGCGGCTAGGTCAGTAGATTGCCTAGAACATCATTTGTACCACCATTTCAATATTTTATCGCCATAATGACCACATGAATTCCTCACATGTTTAAGAACTTTTTTTGTGCAAAATTTCTTTATTACTGTTAATAAGAAATAATGAGACAGTTGCAAAACACGTTAGTAGTACAACCCCAATAATTAATACAATGCGTATTGTTGTCCTTGTAGTAGTTATTCAGAGTACAGGATGCAGACATGATAACTTTTCTAATCATTATTGGTACAAAAATTTCTTCTCACTGAACTAAGAGAAAGTAGTTGTATACATACCCCATGCTTTAACCACCCAGCAGAAATGTTTAAGAACTTTTAAGCTGTCTGCCTTTGCCTCTTTGGGAAATTCCCTACACCTTTTCTTCTTTCAATGTGTTTATAATCTAAGAGAATTATAAGGAGAAATTCTGACTTATAGACAAATTAACATTAAAGGAGAACAGAAGGCTATTTTGTTTATGAGGAAAATTTCTGAGCAAGCACAGATCATTTCAGACTCTGCCTTACGGGGGGAGGAGCGGCTGTAGGAGAAAAACACCTGGACCGTGCAGGAAGGCACGAGAAACTTTTCTTTCCCACTGTGTAAATGCCAAACCCTTACAACAGTTGCCTGAGGGCCAGAACACAGCTGGGGGACCCCAGGCTCTGGTCGTCCTGGCAGCAAACCCCTTTCCTCTAACTCCTCCTCTCCCCAACTGAACAGGAGGCACTGGGCTCCAGTCTGCCCTGGAGAGGACTTGGGGTCCAGCGAGACCTTGTTTAAAATCACGATTTATTGGGGCTCTATCGTCTGTAGCTCAGGAAGTTTAAATAAAATACACAACCACCCATTTCTGCTGTTGAGAGAGCCTGGATGAAGCTAACTCCGCAGGGAGACTCGGGTCTATAGAAAGCACCAAGTCTCGCTCTGTGCGCCGCACCCAGCACTGACTACAAAGCAGAGACGTCCTTCTCCAAGGTTCTAATTGTCTGCAATGCTGCCTAGAGACTGCACTGTGAAGGAGGCCCTTGTTAGAAATCACACCTGCGCATTCAGTGTCAATAGGCGATCTGTTCTTGCATACCCTTATCCCAGGAGGAACAACACACTCCCGACGCATTTCTCTTTATATTGTGCAACAATTTGGAAGGACTGTTGCATCTTTGTAAACAGGACTTTAACCTTCCAAATACCTATGAGACTACTCTCCTATATCTTCACTTTTATTTTATCTGCAGTATCAGTTGTTCAGCCTCATGCTGCTCTTAGCCACAGGAAGTAAACACCTTGAGATCACCATAGTGTTCCATACCTGCTAGGGACTCCAGGCTTCCTGCCTGCATGGCTTTGGCTCGGGGCACCTGGCCACCACTGGGTACAGGGCTGACCAACCATCTCAGCTGGGGCTCTTTGAACCTCAGCTGACCCAGGACGTGGGCTGGTTCGTCAAGTGTGGGGCTCAAGCCCAGGTGCTGACGGGCTGACCTGCTCACCCCACCAGGGCTTATGTCAAGCTCTGCTGAATCAGAGCCTGAATCAGCAACCTGCGTTCTGACACGTCCTGCAGGTGTGTCTGGCCATGCCGAGGCCTGAGAACTGCTGCTCTGGATTAAATGCTCTTCAGAGGCGGGATGGACCCACCCTTGGCTGATCAGCAGGACTCCAAGGCAAGAAAACGGACATTAACTTGGATGGAAATTGTCCAAGGGCAGCAGCAGGCGCAAGGGAGGTGCAATAAGTAGGTCACAAAAAGCAAGCAGTTTAAGCAAAAAAGGCAAAAAGGTTAGTTCCAAAAATGTAGTACAAAGTGTGGAGGCAACGCGGAGGGATAAGGAGAGATGGAGGCTGAACTGCTACAGACCTGGGTCCATGTGGCTTTGTGCCCTTGATGGGCCAGGTGGTGGGATGTGGAGGGACCTCCAAGGCCAGAGCTGGGGTTACTAAAAGGCAGAGTTCTGGATGGGGGTGGGGGAAGAAGCACCTTGCAAGAGTCATTAGCAGGGGTTGGTGCTTAACTGAAAGAAGCAGAGGGGGCTAGAGGAGATGGCCTCCTTCCGGGATGGGTGACGGGAACATCCAGGTCACCAGTGGGTACAGGAAGCGCAGGACGAGAGGGCTTTGGGCATGACACATCTGAATTTGGGTTGGAGACCCAGGGGACATCCCTGAGGGGTGTATTTGTGTCCAGTGCCCTCATGTGAGATCAGGCAGGAGTCTCAGAAGGGTGCGTGGTGGGGGCAGGGACTCGACCTCTGAGGAGGAGGATGCAGAGCTGAAAAGTTTGTTTCTTTTAATAACTTTGCTCACAGATCCCTTGGATAATCCGAGGAAACTACTAAGCCTTTTTGCAGAAAAATGCCCTCCCAAGTAAAATATTCCTGAAATCCCTCTTCTGGAGCTCTGGAATCTTCTTTCTCCCTGTCTAAGGACCCAGGTAAGAATGCAGGGATTCCAAGAGCCCTCAGAGACAGGGCCCACTCCTAGGGCGGATGGTAAGTGCTGAGCACATGTCCAGGGCCACAAGCAACCTCCTTATTATTTATATTCTTCAGACTGCAAGATAAATCTCATTTTTATCTCTCCTCTTGGTTCCTGTGTTGTTTTATTCTCTTTGTACTCCATAACTGTTCCAGTTAGGGAAAAGCAAAACAAAACAAAAAACAATAAAGAAAAGCACAGCAAAGAGGCACAGCCCCTCCATACACACAGTAGCCATGCCTTGCTCTGAGGCGTTTCACTGCCCCAGGACCCTGTGCTAAGTTAGATCAGACCCAGCACCACCTGGGATGCCGTCCCCTGCAGCACACCAGGTCTGCTGCGCCCTGGGCGCTTGTGCATCTCAAAGCCTGGTTTTGAGTCCAGGCTTTGCAGCTTAGGAGCGAGGACCTGAGCCCGAGTCTTGAGCCTAGAAGCCAGTCTCATCGTCTGTGACAAGGGTTGATGATTTCTTTGTGACCACACAGCAGAATGCAAGTAGAAAACTTAGATTCTGTTAGGCAGAGTGGCCAGGACAGAGGCTCATTGGACTTTCACCAGGGCCAGGACCTGAGGAAGTGTTCAGGAGAGCTGACAAATCAGTATGTGGTTGCTGAGCATTTAACAACACAAAGAACCCAGTATTTATCCTCTCCCCCTCCGGAGCATGTTTGTCTGGTTGGAGGGAGGCTTTGCTGGGTGCCTGGAGTGAGGTGAGAGGCCTCCACCCCCAGAGGCTGAGCGAAAGCAGATGCTCCGGACCTGCCCCCCGCAGCGCAGGCCGAGAAAGGGCAGCTGGAATTTTCTAAGTGCACAGACCTGGGCTCCAGTGCAGGGCACTCAGCTTGTCCTCTATGTGTGTGTTAAATAAGCCTTTTTGAAATTAAGATTATGCAAATCGGCTGACCACCTGCTGTGCCTGTCTGTCCCGACTGGCTCAGTGTGGCTAAAATACTGGGGTGAAGTTAATGGTGGGAACATAACTGGGGCTGAAGCGAGGCTTTCCGGGCTGTGGCTGTGTGGCTTTCTTGCAAATGCTCACCTGCTGCAGCATGGCTGCACCCGTGTCCTAGGCTTAGGCTTCTGTCCTTGTTGCCCACGTCATGACAGAGTTGTTGTCCTGTTCCTAGAATGGAAGGCCACGGGTGCTAAGGCGACACGCTCTGTGGTTCCTTCTACTTTTTACCCTGGGCACTTGGGGCTTGGGGTAAGAAAGAGGTTTAGCTGAAAATGTTTGCATACCCACTTGACACAATTGTGGGGTTCACTCGAGTTTGCGGAAGACATAAACCCATTGCGTCATTTCACGGTTTGTCTCACTGCTGGTGCATATTTTCGTCTCAGTGCTGGGCTGAGTGAGACAAAGGCCCATCTGCTCCCTGTGTGCCACTAGGGAGAATTTTCTCTTTAGTTCATAAAGAACACATGCTCTGTCTCTATAGACTTCTTGGCAAATGTATGAAATTACCAAGTGACGTGTGTTGCTTATATGTTTAAAAGCTGTTCTTCTGTCTGTTAACATTTCTCTGAGTTTTACTCTTCTTCTTCAAGTAAAGCGTTGCTTCTTCACTAGTTGTCTTCCTGGTCAGCTTGCTCGGGCTGTCCTCTGGCCACACCCCTTTCCACTCAAGCTGAGATGGCAGGGAGGGGACCTGACCTCCTGACCTCTCTGCCAGGAGCTGAGACCCTTCAAGACATTCACAGATGCCAGATGGGGAAGGACCAAGGGCTGAGTAAAAGAGGTCAGGGCGATTCCTTTTTTTAAGAAAGAAAGATAGATATATTTAATTTGGAGAACAGCCACAGGCAGGTTCGAAAACTGCTTTGTTGGACTTCTGGATTCACCTCAGAGAGTGACAAGCTATGCGGTGTGACACGAGCTTTAATCACTGGTGAATGGAACACTGTCTTGGGGAACATCTGCTCTGGAATGTGTCCTGTGAATCCTTTCATAAATCACGGCACAGGATGAGAGCTTGAAGGAACACCAGGCAAATGGCAGCGCCTGCTCACAGATTACTGCATGTTTCCTCTTCACGGTCCTTTGAATCAACTTGAGAACTGATTTTGGATGAGTGTTTTTGAAAAAATGTATGTAGATCACTTAGTCTCCCTTTAACTGGAAAATATTCTCCCTTTAGTAGGGAACACAGTCGTCAAGAAGATCAGGGTGCATCTTGGAAGCTATGTCTCATGGCTATTGATCACAGATTTCCTTTTTATTAGTATCAGCCATCCTATCGGACAGATGAATTGCTCTGAATTGATTTCTTTTATGTTTTCATCCAAGTTACTAGAGGAAACAAGTATTTAAAAAGCAGGAACTTGCTTGGATTTTCAAGACTAGGTACATCAAAGCTGGTGAGATAGCTCAGCGGACCAAGTGTCTGCTTAGGCAAGTGCAGGGACCAGGGTTTGATTCCTGGCACCACATGCTGTACCAGTCCTGTCCACGGGTAGGCCGAGCTGGCCACCAAGACCAGGTGTGGTGGTGCATGCCTGTAGTTCCAGTGCTGGGGAGGCTGAAAACAGGAGGATCACTAGAGTCTAGCTTCGGAGTGAGACCTTGTACCAAATACATAAAAAAAGAAAAAGAAAGCAAGCAAGAAAAAAAAAGAGTAGGTACATCTGTAGTATTGTGGCAAAGAACCTTGGGCAGAGAAATACTCTAGAGTAATACATCGAGGACCCAAGGGACAACGAGAAACGAAAAAGCTTTGTCTTCAACTACTTTAAATAAGAACGGGTAAACATGTACCTGAAATACTACACATACACATACAGACACACACACACACTGAGTGCAGTGGTTGGCTTTAAAACTCGAGATTAGAGCCATGGCTAATCTGCAACGCAAGCGCACGGAGAGGAGCTAACCGATTCCACACGTAGCAACCACGCTCCTGCTTGGATCTCAGAGAGGGCGGAGGGACATGGCTGGAACACGGGGAAGAAATGGGACCGTAGCTCCACACCACGGTTCTCTTCAAGCAGGCCACTGTTAGCGAAATCGCGCCTGCGCACATGTACACGTGTGCATGTGCTCACCTTGGGCGAGGGGACAGTTTGCGGAAGGACGGTCCAGGCGACGTGCTAAAATCCCTCCCCACGAAGGCAATGCGGCGGCAGCGGCCGACGCCTGCTTAAACTGCGCTCCGCCACTCTGCGGTGCAGGCCTCTCGCCGCTTGCCTTACACCAGCGCTGTAAGCAGCAGGACACTACCAGAGCAGGCTCCTAGGGCTCACTCTGCGTTGCTTAGGTGCGAGGAATTTTGACTGCATTGCAGGAATCGTTCTGTGACCCTGGACCCGCTCGCTGGAAGCTGGCTCCTGCTCCTTGGGGCCACGCCCACCTCCCAGCCAGCGGGGGCTGCCGAGTTTGCTTGGAGAAACTGGCTGTCATTTTCCTGAAATGTCACCCGGGGAACTGTTCAGTGCGGTGCGTATTCTGCAGACTGCGCTAATGAGAAGAGGAGCCGGGGCTCCCCAGGCACCAGCATCGTAAGGAGAAAAACCCGGGTCAAAGAGTACCGGAGGCCAAGTGTTGGGGCACACCAGGCTTCAGGCATTGAACAAAGTTTCTTTTCATCTTTTTAAAGCTACTGTAGATGCACAATAAAACTAAATTAGTCCTCTGTTCCTTGTTTTCAACAACCATGAAACAAAACCAGATTTAGCTTGGTTACTAGGAGCAAGCCATTGTTCTCTGAAATGTGCTCTTCTGAAATTCAAAGTTCTTGATTTTTCTAGAGTTTTTACTACTATTTATTAGTCTCCAGGAAATTTGTCATACTTACGAATTTCTGAAGCCTTTCCTGGCTAAGCATTCCTTGTAATAATAATAATAGAAGGAAAGATACAAGAAAGTATGCTATTTTCTAATTATGATCAAATTTTCAGGTGCACATTTGTAGAAATACCTAAATATTCAGTTCATAGTACTTAGTTCAAGCACACAACGCCTACGTGAGGGCTGGGACGTGGCTCAGTGCTTGCACTCCTCCCTGGCATGCGCAAAACTCTGGGTTAGGGCCAGTGGGATAGCTCAGGGGATCAAGCACCTGCTTAGACAAGCACAGAGACCAGGGTTCGATCCCTGGTCTCACACGCCACTCCGGCCCCGCCCCCAAGCAGTGCCGAGCAGGTGACCAAGTACAGCCATGGTGGCGTGTGCCTGTAATCCCAGCACTGGGGAGGCTGCACATAGGAGGATCACTGTGAGTCTGAGCTAAATAGTGAGACCCTGTACCAAGTACATAAATAGAAAAAAGTAAAAATTAACATAGAATAACTTTCATCATGATGAAAAGTACAAATCTTAATGAAGTACCATAAAGAAACGCCACATGAGAAAACAAAACCAAAACTCTGGGCTTAGATCCCAGCCCCACAAAAAAACAAGACTGATGGAAGCGTGGCACGTGCAGCGACTGCACCGTGGCGAGTTCCTCAGCATTCTGTCCTTTTGAACTCAGGTGGTATTTTTTTTTTAGAAATGAAGCTTTCAATCCCCGTCTGACTCTTCTCTGTCAGCTTTCTTGGTGTCGGGCACCACACTGCGCACTCCCAGCCCCTGGGCGGTTTACTGCAGCTCATGCCCTGGAGGGCTCAGTCCGTGGTCAGCTGCTCTGAGGCAGGAGCCCTGTGGTGGAGTGAGGGAGGCTGCAAAGCTGAGCAGGGAAAATCACCAGAGCAGGAGGAGCCCGGGACACACGCTGGCCCCACGCCTGAGCCCCCGTAGCTCGCCACACGCACCTCGGCCTGAGCTCTGCTAGCCTACTTGTCTGCTGGGCATTTCCTACCCACGTAAACTGACATATCAGGATTCATGGTCACAGCTCCTGAATATTAATTAGCATATCGAATCTTGTTTAATACAGTGTATATATAAAAAAGAATATTATTACCTTTGATCTACAGGTGCTTGTGGAATACGCATTCCTAGCTTCAACTCAGATTCAGATAGTAACGTTTTCTTTACTTTTCAGGTGGCACTGGGGACTAACCCCGGGGCCTTTGCAGTGAGCAACACCCTCCCCACCCTCTCCTTCCCAGCATTGTGGCAGGATAAGGCTAGGTTGCTGATTAGCACAGGCTGTGTTGGGACCCGTGAGCCTCCTGCCTTACCCTCCCACAATGCTGGGAAGGCAGGTGTGCACCTCGTACCCAGCTGGAAGACACCCCTAGTGTGTCCTCTTTCTCTGGGTGTGTTAATAGCTCCACAGCTAAGACAATACCAAAGGTGTCGAAACTCCCATCTGTGCAGTGTTCAAGCTCACTATTTGTGGGTCCGCAACAAGCTGTTAGGTAGTTCCTGCTTGGGCATGTGGCAGTGAGCAGCACCGCAATCTAGGGGCGCTTACGCACAGAGCTGTTTGAGTCTCAGTCACTCACTGTCTCTCTACTGTCCGTCTGTCTGATTTATTTTTTTCAAGTCTATCTTGTCTGTGCTTAGCTTGTGCATTTTCGAGGCTTTACTCATTGTTCAACATCTGAAGAAACTCACGCATCATAGTGATTTCAACCTTCTCTTGACTCTTAGATTTCTGGGGACAGGAAGGTTTAACTTGGCAACATTGTGAAATGTAGCATGGGCAAATAGATAAAAAGCTACCAGAGAACCATCCTGAAATGAAAAAAGAGCCTTAACTCAAAAATTATTCTCTTCGGCCCATGGAGGCAGACAAATTGCAGTCTGCAAGATAATGGAATGATTGCAAGCATATTTTCTCTTCGGCCCTAAGAGGGTAAATGATTTTTCCAGCAAAATGTTTTACTCTAGGCAGAAACTTCCAGATATGTGTGTGACACACGTCTCCAGCAGGTCATGCTTGGCAGAGACCTCAGGCTAGCTCCAAGTCCCTCAGTGAACTTATTTCTATGTTTTCAGAAGGGATTTTTTCCCTGAAAATTTTCCTGGGGATACTGTTTAGAAGGACCAGTCTTCCACAAACCATAACAGAACCAACAGATGGATTATTTTGAATTAGGAAGCTGGCACTATGTTTGTGGAGCTGTGTGCTGCGGACTCAGTTTGCCTTTCCAAATCCGGGCTTCCTGCCCTTGCAAGGCGGCAGGCCTGGGTCCCAGCCTCAGCCCCCAACCCAGCCCCAGCCCCAGCCCTAGCCCCGTGCCCACCTTTGTCCCCAACCCTGGTCTTCTTTCTCCTTCCTAAGTGCTAAGAGACCCCCTCAGAGTTCCGGCTGCCCTTTGTGTCCAACCTCTCCCCACACCCCCACACCCCCTCTTCCCAGCTCTCCTGAGATGCTCTCCCAGCACTCCCGGGCCCCCCAAGACAGGGCTGTGTTCTTCCTCCAGCCTGCCTAACAATCTCCACTTAGCTCTTCCTGGGGCCCCACAGACCTCAGGGCTCACAACAAGCCTCTGACGTGAGTTCAAAGCACGCTTTCCTCCTGCAGCTGCGGAGCTCTGTCCTCGGCCTCGGGCTCTCCTCCAGCTGCTCAGAGGTCCCTTCCCCAGCTCCCGAGCCGCCCCGTCCCCTTTTTTTCAGTGTCTTGTGCTCCACCCCCATTTTGGGTGGTCACCGTGTCTCCTTTGAGTGGCCGGTGACATTTCAGTTCTGCTTTGCGTCTTGCGTCTTCCCACTGTGAAATCCAGGCTCTGCACCGACAACTCAGACTTCCGGACACCACCTTACGGCTGTGTCAGTTCTCGAGCCAGCATCCATCAGCACTTACCATTTTCTGCTGAATGAAGCAAGCACCTTCCCTGCGGGCCTGAGCTGGCTGCGCATGGACCCACCACAACTGCCCTCCGTCTCCTGCCCTTTGGCCAAACTGGAGACTGGCATTCCTACGGCAAATGCTCAGGACAATGCCCAGTGCCTAGGGCAAACGCCCAGCATTGCCCTTTGTCAGTGTTGTTTCTTTTATGAGCAGCTTTCTACCTGTCATCCGTCTCAGCTTGTTCCAGCCCTGCTTAGCTCCAAATGCTCCTCGTGCTCAGAGCTAGCCCTCACCCCACCCGGACGAGACCTCAGTCTCTCCTCTTTCTTACATTTTGTCTGTCTTAGGTGGCATTGGCTTTGTTCCACTTTGTAGTCTGTGTTTGAAGACCTGTTTATTTCAACACATTTGTGGAACCCACCAAGTAAGGCTCCCCTTAGTTTCGGCTCAGTTCCTGCAGTGGGGCTAGGGGGCAGTGGGGAAGTCCCATTGCTTCTGGTTCTCCTGAGCTGTGAGCCAGAGTTCGAGAGCATATAGGCGCGTTACAGGGCGAAACGACCTTTCGCAGATGCTCACTACGGCAGACGCCCTAAGGTCTTAAAGAATAACATAAATACTTTCCTCAGTGCAGTGCGGCATCCTGAGTTGAACCCTGAAAATTAGTGGAAAGCTGGCAGTGCTGAACAGAACCCGAAGCCCGAAGTTCAGTTACCCGCCGTGTGCCCGGCAGGCTTCTCAGTCGGTGACCAGCGACGAGAGGACCCCACGGGGTGAGGTGAGGACCTCGAGGGGAAGCGCAGCCAGCAGGCACAGGAGCTCTCTGGTCGCCCTCGGTGACTTTCTTGTTCTGCATAGAACTGTTCCACAGAGGACGTCCATTCACGTCCTCGCGACAAGGCCTGCCAGGCCATCTCCAGCCGCGTTCATCAGCGGGAGTCCAGTGTGCAGGGGGGTCACGCGCTTCTCCAGCCTGGGTGCGTTTCTGCTACTTCACCCGGTAACGCCTTGAATTCCTGGATCCCTGGTGCAGAAGTCGGGAGCTGCTGGATCCTACAGCCAGGGGTGGTGAGGGGGGCTCGTCTGCTCCCCGGGCGCCTGCCCACCCCACCTCCTTTAACATATAGATTGTTTGTATAAAACATGTAAGTTTTGGAAGAGATTGAAAAAACGTGTGTGTGTGCGTGTGTGTTTTGGGGGGTGTGGGGGGAGAGAATGCCAAAGCAAACTTCTTCAGAAGAAAGGTAAATAAAAACTCACCCATAAACTTTAAAGACTAGGGCAGAATTTGAAGCTTAGAGGTAGCTAATGTGTTCCCAATAATCGCACAGCACGCGGTGGTCCAAGCCCCTTTACTACTGAATGGGAGTTTCCAGCTCCTTTACTGCGCCGATACAGCCTCAGGCCTGACCTGGGCGGGGAGGCCTGGATCGATCTGGCCCCTTCCAGCCCTCATTACGCAGCCTCCCTATTTGTAACAATAGCCTTTATTGTTTCCCTCCCCACCAGCAGCACTGGTGGAGAAACCCAAAGAAACCGGAGGCTGGAAAGACTGGGCACGCTGGAAGAGTTTTTGATGCTGCTATTCCAAAGCACGTTACCAATTTTTTCTTCATTTTGTTTTGTGTCTTAATTGGACCAATGAAGTTTTACAAGATTTGCGGTGCATTGGAAAGAACGAAATTATTTCTGTTTTCTGAAAAAAAAAATTATACATCTGGGGGAACAGATCTCCTATAATTGATTTATTTTCTTTTCAACAGTGTTTAACAACTTTTGGCCCTGGATATTTATGATTCTTTTGGTTAAATGTGTCTAAGAAAATTTTAATAAAAAATGGAATAAAATTATCTAAAATCCACCAGAAATCAACCCAAATTGAGGGCAGAATGTAAAGCTAAACTCAGCGGCAGCGCTGGCGCTCAGGAGCCACTCGTGGTCGGTCCTCCTGCTGTTCCTCCCCCTCCTCCTCGCCTCTGCCCCTCCTTCTGTTGGCGCCCCTCCTCCCACCCTCCTCCTTCACGTCTCTTTCCTTAGTCTCTGCGCCCACACCCTGGCTAAGACCAGCGTCTGGGAAGCAGGCTTCCTCCTTTGCTGTCTTTCTCTCTCTGCATGTATTCTTTTCTTTAGCAAAAGGGCTAAAAATACCTGCCCAATATACTTTCTTTTTTTAAATGTATTTGGCACAGGGTCTCACTATGCAGCTCAGACTTCTGGTGGTCCTCCTGTTTTCAGCCTCCCCAGCGCTGGGATTACAGGTGTGTACAACCATACCCAGCTTTGGTGGCCAGTTCAGTGTGCCCAGGGTGGGGCTGTCATGGCCTACGGTGCCAAGGATCAAACCGCAGTCCCTGTATTTGCCTAAGCAGATGCTTAGTCTGGTGAGCTATCTCGCTGACCCATGATTCTAAATCTTTATTATTTTTGTCCAAGATAATGCTACTGAGTTGCTCAAGTTTTGTGTACTGTGTATTTGCATAGATTGTAAATGTCGTGTGCGTGCATTGGTTTTGTTCTCTCTCACGCCCAGCGAGATGCTTGGTACAATCCGTCCTTAATGCACCATCTAACATGCACGTGTACATTTGCCAGTACCTATCACCTGCGCTTACTTGGCTGGAAAACACACTAAAAAACATTTTAATTTTCCATATTTTCTTTTAACTTACAGTGATGAATTTAAGACACAGCCCATAGCATCCTGTATCTGGCCTGATCCACCCCAGAGCACTTTCCACAGACACTCTGGAGTTCTGCTTCTCCCATTAAACGTCACAGGCATACCCCAGCTCACTTCGTTTTTGCTTCTTCTATTCTCTGGTTCTTGTGACCTGTGTTTCAATGCCAATACTTCGGTACATAATGTTACTGGTAACTATGAGTAACTTGCATGTTATAGACAAAAACACTGCTCTGTTGGCCAAACTAGACCAGAGAGGTGTTCGTGTGGTACTCGGGATTTACGCTAGTTGGCTGCAATGTGCTCGCTCTAAAAGTGGAAGGTGTCAGTGTGTCAAGGTTGTTAAGAGACTACTTGTTTGCCTGTGTTCATTTATAGTGATTTAAATGTTGCACTCAAAACATGAACATTCTTTCTTATAATTTCAAAATTATTTCATACCAACTAATAGAAATCATGACGTCTAGCTAGACACAGTAGGTTCCAGCACCCCTCAGGAGCTGAGCAGCAGGGGAATCCACAATACAGAGAAGCTTTTCTTTTCTACCAGGTGTTTCTGGAGGCACTGATGGTTGTCGGGGAAGAGATAACACCAGGGATGCTGATGGTTCGGCCTTGCTTCACCAGGTAAACAAGAGCGGCTTGTCTCAGTGTCCATGGGTCCTGGCAGGTCCCCTGAGGATGAGAGGGGATCATATCTCAGGGCTGAGCCAGTAACTCGGCTCTTGCTCCTTGAAGTGGAGATGGTCCAGATCTGGGTGGAGCCTGGTTTCTCATCCTGTGTGCTTCATCCCTTGAGTGCAGACCGCTGGGGCAGATGGCCGGGCATCGGAGCTGCAAGGAGGTAACACAGACAGGAGCGACCTGATACATGGCTGGGGGTGATGGCACCCACGTTCCTGCCTTCCACAGAGTAACAGCCGTGGAGATGCTGCTCCAGAGAGAGGATCTCAATTTAGACCAGAATACATGAGCGAGGGCAGACAAGCAGCTATTTGTTTTGCAGCAGGACAGAGAGGTCAACTTGCACCTCGCTGAAGGTTGATAACTTCAGCAGGACTGACCTTGCCCTGAGCATTTTGTGCTGAATGGTACAGAGTTGAATCTCAGGCCAAGTAAAGAGGTCTGTCATTATGTGTGCCTCAAAACGCCCACACGTATGCTATAGTGTTACTCCTTATGCCTCAGAATGCTCACAGCTTGGCTGTGTATCTAGAGAACGTCAAAATCACGTAGGCTGCACAGCGTCGGAATTACTGCAGTGTCACTCTGTCTTGCTAAAGAGACAAATGAGGACACTCTGCTCCTGCTACACAAACTGATTGCCATTATCACAAAGTGAGGGAATGAAAACAGCCTGAAGCCCACATCTGCCTGCCTTGCTGCTTGCTGTGTCATCAAATTAGCTGCAATGAGATACCTGGCACGCTCAGGGACACTTCCTTGGCAACCCCCAGTCTTTATTATAAATTTTACCAAGGTCTTAGAATTCTTTAAGATAAGCTCCACAGGATCAAATGTAAGCCTAGGCGAAGGGAAGGAAAGGGAAAACAACGTCTGGTATGTTTCTCAGGACCAAAACTTGAGATTGCATAATGTTTTGAGGCAAAGAAACCCAAACATCCATTCCTCACATAGAGACGCTGTGTGCTGGCGGTGGGGGTGGGGTAGGCAAGAGGGGTGGAGGGGTGGTTTACTCGAGGTGCATTTTTCCCCAGTGGAAAAGTAAACTTTGTGTTTCACAGCCATGAATATTTGCTTCAGTGTTTCAAAAGGAATAGTAATCTTTGTTCTCAGAGTATCACTCAGTGAAGATTTCCTATTAAGCTCTTCCACTTTACAGTGTGTGTGTGGGGGTGTCATATAATTTTGCACAAAGAAAACATGAAGTATATTACCTTCCTCCTTCTGTCTCCTGCATTCCTTTCCAGGGCACTCCCATGGCAGGAATTCTCTTCATCTTTATTTTTCTCTTCTTCCCCACATACAGCAGCCCGCCCTCACCAGGGCAGCATGCACTTTTCAGTTCCCTGGGTAGACGCCTGAAGCCAAGACCTGAACTCAGCTGAGTGCAGTGCTCATTTGCCTTAACTATATATACTTGTGATAGAGTTTAACTTATAACTTCGGTGCAGCAAGAGATTAAAAATAAAACAGAACAATCACACCCTGTGTACCTGTGCTGTCCTCCCAAACGTAGCATTTTGGTGCTTATTTTTGAGACCATGTGGGGTCCTCTCTTGGTTGTATGTTTGCTGTCACTCCTACATCTGTGAGCACAGCTAATCCTGGGCCTCTCCTTACATAAAAGCCAGTTCTCTATCAACTGAAGACTTGCTTTGGTGGTTTTCCTCTTTTCTTTATCGATTCTTCTGTCTGCCAGGAATGAGTCAGCAGGCCCTGTACAGACAGATGCGCCCATCTGGTAATTCTTACGTTTCTTGTTAGTTCTCTGCCCGAATCTGTGTGGTACCCTTTCCCTGCAGTAAGTGCGTGGCCCGTTTGCTTCAGAGGGGCCTTTCCTGGAATCTCCACATGGGCCGGTGTCTGGTACTCCGGTGTCTGGTACTCCGTGTGGCTGTCCCGAGGACCGTGGCTCCTGTCACACCCTTCACCCAGAGTTGTCATGCCCTCCGCGTCTTAGCTCAGCACTTATAAAGTCCTGCGATGTGACCCCAGCCTGAGGTACAATAGCAGAGGATTAGCATGAATTTCTTGTTCCTTCTTCACAGCGTCATGGACAGAATATTCCTTTTTACCACACACAGTTCTTAGCAAACCGAGCATGTTATGCAAGTTCCTTGTTATGGAGTCAAGAACTTCCACCTTTCTCTGACAGGACGCATGCTCTGCCTTCTCTGTGTCGCGTCTGCGCCTCTTGCCTCCCTGCTCGTGTGTCGCAAGGCCGTGACGAGGTGAAACCTTGGCCCTTCCTCTCTGCCCCTGTTCCCTCCTCTGCTTCCTGGGGGCCATGAGGAACCAGGAGCAGGGAGGAGGGGCTGGAGACCAGGTTCACCCCAAGTCACACCTGTGCA
>PVKN010019715.1:0-16248 GCA_004027915.1 Capromys pilorides | reverse complement strand
TATTTACTCTTTAAAACAAAAAACAAAAAACAGAAACACTAAATCTCATACAGGAAAATGTAGATAAAAATCATAAAGACTCAGAGGCAAGTCAACAGTCCATAAACAAAAAACAAGTGTAGGTGAAATACGTCAAAGAATCAACAGCTAGGATCTCATCATTTTTTAAAAATGTTTTTACCACAGGGTCTACAGGGTCTCACTACATAAATCAGACTCAGTGGTTTGCCTGTTTTCAGGCTCCCTAGTGCTGGCATACAGGTAGTGCCATGACACCCAGTCTCAATCACTGTCTCAGTGGGTCCCAGGGGCAGCACTGGCATGGCATGCCAACAACTGAACCCTGGCTGCTGCACTCCACCTAAGCAGGTGCTCTAGTCTATTGAGCTATCTGGCCAGCTCTGGGATCTGATCTTTTTTTAAAGATGCATGAGAAAAATCACAACCAGAGTGATAAGAATATTCATGAATTGGGAAAAATAATATAGTCAACTGTCTCTTTGATGAAGGACTTTTATCTAGAATATGTAGAGAATTTTTAAAAAATCACTCCCCCAGAATTCAGACACAAACAAAAATGGGCATCTCAGATGAATTTACACTTCTAAGAGGAACAAATACAAATTTCAAATGAATATATGAAAAATATTCAACATCATTCATCACTTAAGAAATGCAAATTAAAATAACACTGGGACTGTATCTCAGTCCAGAAAGAATAACTAACATCAGGAAAAAACCAATAGCAGAAGCCAGAGAGGCTGTGCTGACAAAGGAGCCCTTCTCCACTGCTGGTTGGAGTGCAGACTGGTACGACCTCTACAAAAATCAGTGTTGAGATTTTTCAAAAAACTAAGATTGGAGATCCCATTCAATGCTGCTACACCCCAGGTATTTTTCCAAAAGAACTGAAAAGATCATACCACAGCAATTTATTTCATGCATGTTTATAGCAATGCAACTCATCATAGCTAAATCTTAGAAGCAACACAAATGCCCATCAACTGAGGAATGGATAAAGAAGATGTGGTACTTTTACACAATGGAGTATTACTCAGCTATATAAAAGGATAAATTTGCATCTTTTATTGGTAAATGGGTGCTATAAACTAGAGACTGCATTAGTAAGTGAAATAAATCTGACTCTTATGTGCAAACATTGCATTGTTTCTTTAGTGTAAGGAGTAAATGTTTACCAGAAAGAGTAAATAAAATCTGAAAGGTGCAATAGATACTATAAAGGCGAATGAATCATTCCAAAACGAAGGGATTATTGAGATGAGGAAAAGGATATGAGAACCAGTAGGGGAAAAATGTATCTATGTATGTATGCATGATGGCTTGGATAACTGCACTGTAGGTTTCTTCTGGCCTATGAAAAAGAAAAGTTAATGATTAATATTTTTCATTTTTTAAAATTCGTTCTAGTGAGAAAAAATAAAATAGCAATGACACAGTTTCAAAACAAATTAGTAGAAATTACAATAATTGATACATTGCATATTGTTGTCTTTGTAGTAGTTATTCAGAGGACAAAATGCAGACATGATATCTTGTCTAAAACATTAGTACCGTTTCTTCTTAATGAATGAACTAAGAGACAATAGCTGCATATCTATCATATTATATGTGTATGTATATGTGTGTATGTATATATATATGTATATGATAGGGTAGATATGCAGCTATTCTCTCTTAGTTCATGTCTATATGTATCTTCATCACCCCCTTATACCAAAGAGATAGGTAAAACAACAAAAACTTAGCAAAGATGTAGCAGAACTGAACCAGATCTTTGAACAAATGAACTTAGTGGATATATACAGAGTATTCCACCCAACCGCATCTGAATACACATTCTTTTCAGCTGCACTGTTTTTTCATTCTTTCTCTTTCTCTCTTAATTTCTCATAACTTTTTTCTTTCTTTCTTTTTCAATTTTGCATGCATATATCTGGTTATCTGAAACACTTAAGTTGAAGACAACACTGTGCAATACAACAAATACCATAAAATTCATATTATTTGTTTAGTGAAAGTCTATATCACTTCTAAATTTTTTCATTTCTAATTTTTTATTCCTATTTTGTATTCTCTTTGTTTTTTTTTTTTTTTTAATCCGGGGCTGAGACAGCACACTTGGCATGTGCATCCAGGGACTGAACTCAGGTCCTTGTACTTTCCAGTCGGTGCTTATGTCTCTGAGCTATCTCTCTGGGCCCTGTATTATTCTTACGTAAAAAAGTCTTCTTAAAAAAAGATGGCTTGACTACTTTGCCTGCTGAAAGCAAGGTATCATCCACATCATGATGCTAGTTTCTCCAGCATTCAGAATGCAAAAGTTGTGGAGTCACAGTGGCTTCCAGACATGTTTTAATGGTCTGGGTTTCCAGGCAAGAAGCTTCTAAGAAAGCAGTGCATGAAGTTTGGGACTGAGGCCATAAGTGCAGCGCAGGCCCCAGGAAGTCACAGATGCCAGTGACATGGAATATATGCCAAGGAAAACTGCAAGCTCTGAGTAGAGCAGTGCAATTGGCTGCAGTACAGGCTACAACTAAAAATCCCATAGGGTAGGATTGCCCAAACTCTTTGGAACTCTCATTTTGCTACTATGTGCAACCCAGTGTTGGATATAAAGCTACAAGACCTAATCTTTGCCCTATGTTTGAATTTTGCTTTGTTCTGATTCTTTTCCATCCCTCTACTCTTCCTTTTTGAAATGTGAATATGCACCCTATTCCTTTGTACTTTCTGGCAATGTAATTTGATTTTATTTTTATAGAGGTTCCAAGTTAAGAGTTTGTCTGGAGTCTCAGAAGGGACTTGAACTTGAACTTCTCAAAAATGGTGGAAATGTTAGACTTGGGGAACAGTATTATGGCATTTTCTGTTGTAAGAAAAATAGTTGTATCATATTAGGTGGAGTTATAACCTTATGTCTATTTGGTAGTTAAGTATGGTTTAAGGAGATATATTTAGATGTCAAGTCATGAAAGGGCAGGATGTGAAGGCTAAGCTTGATTGTGTCAAATTCCTTAGCTCAGGTGTCACCAAGGCAATTGTTACATTCATCTGGGTGTGTCTGAGTGAGTCACAGAGGCATGATCTTAGCAATGATTACTGTTCTCTCACCCACTCTGCTCTGTTTCCCAGCTATCATCCTCACTCCACAATGTCTTTTTGCCATGATGTTCCTACCTTGGAAACTGGAACGTGGGTACCAAATGCTGTGACACTGTAAGCTAAATCAAAATTCTCCTTTAAGTTGTGGCTGCTGGGTGTTGTGCCTCCACACCAAGATAGCTGATGAGAACAGAAGGTTCTTTAGGAGGATACAAAATAAGTGACTGATTAAAGATGTCAGGAAAGGCAGAAATAAGCAACAAGGAGAAATCAGTGGGAGCATATGAATCTCAGAAAAGAGATTTAGAGCTGACCTGTTAGGACTGACTGTGATCAAAAGAGAAATGCAGGGAAGTTAAAAGGGCCAAGGAAACAGATGGAGATGAGCATTGAGTGCTGACCTAGTTGGAGGGAGGAAGCGCTAGCAACTTCTACATGTGTATTGCTCCTTCCATATGCAGAGCTGTTAACTTCGATTAACCCTCCAGTATAAAACATGGAATCCTGATTCCCATTATACATATAAGGAAACTGAATTTCAAATTGGTTTGATCAAACTTCATGAAATCTAATAAAAGGTTAATAGCAGAACAAGTGTTCAAATATGTCTTTCATGTCTAAATACAGCTCCTTCCCCTTCCTGTCTGTCTGTATAGTATGCTCTCCCTTTCTCTCTTGCATTCTCTCTTGCTCTCACTCTCTCTATCTCTCTATCTCTAGCTCTCTCTCTATCTCACTCTCTCTGCCTCTGTTTCTGTCTCCCCCGCTTCCACCTTCCCTTTTATTTCCCCGCTGTATCATTTTGAATGTTATTCAAGTTCTTTAGCAAAATCAATCTTGGAATTAGTGTACTGAAACCATTTGGCATATCCTTCTCAGCCTAGATTTTACATGCTATCAAAGGACAGATTTGCCAGAAGATTAAAGCTGTTTGAAGGCTCCTTGAGTTTTATGCCTTAGTTATTTGTAGTTAGAGACCTCTCAAGTTCTGGGTGTTAAAAATATAGCTTCTTTGCTTCTTTTCAATTTTGTTGACAATTTCCATTAGAGCTCTGTTATGCCTCTGGATTGGTAAAATATAAAAGCGCTTTACAGGTTGAAGATTGCTTTTGTCAAGGTTTGAAGTTGACTGAGCTTCTTAAGTTCAATGCTTTGCTCTAAATGCCAAATCTGACTATAGTGTAAGTTCATTTATACTTTGCATTTGGTATGACTTGAATATATCACCTTAATAGCATATGTTGAAAAATTGATCCCCGGTGCAAATTTCCTCAGAGGTAAGACCTAGCAAGAGGTAATGAAAGTTCTCATACAAGTAAGGTAGTTATCATCAATCGACTTGTTATAAGCACAAAGCAGCCTCTCCTTGCTCTTTCCCTCTAGTCCTCTTTTACCTTACCATGTCCACTATGGACTTATTATGTCCAGCAAAGCCTGCTCCCCGCTGTGGGTGTCATTATCCTGGACTTCCCAGCTGTTAAACTGAGCTGAATAAATTTCTATTCATTATAAATTACTCAGTCTCTAGAATTGTGGTGACAGCTACACAAAATGGACCTAGCAGTATCAAAATCAATACATTCCATTTCTCAGGGAAAAAGACTTCAAATCGTCTTTAAGAAAAGATCATAAGTAGTTGGCATTAAATGATTCATCCAATTATCCTTCAAGTATAGAGTGAGTAAGAACATGTAAATGAAGAAGAATCATTCAAGTTAAATTTTATTTGCAATCTTTTGGGAAATAAATGACTTAAGAGCTAATCTAAAATTTCATAAACTTTAAATACCCTAAGTTCCGAGCACTTCATTACTACAAAGTAGTACACGAGCTCATTCATTTGAGGTGCTCAAGTAGAGAAGTTTGGTACAAGTTATTTGTATGAAATGCTATTGGTTTCATTGCACCAAGAGCGCTCTTGTGTCCTCAGGCATTAATGGTGCTCACAGCCTTCTTAATAGCAAGAACTAAAGTCACAGTGTTGTTTAAATAAAGATAGAAGACCATTGGTGCTGGGAAATGTAGTCAAGTGGGAAATTCAGTTTCCAATCCACCATACCCTGGCTCTGAGAACTTTTGTATATTTGACCTCAGTCAATTTTGTTTCCTTGTGTTCTAAATAAACAACTTAAAAACAAAAACTCACTCTCTTCACATTGTCAGAAGGATTATGTGGAAGTGGTCATTCTGTTGACTGACAAGGAAAACACCGGATGTTGTTTCCCCCAAACCAAGCCTCTGCACTCTAGTGCAACTCCTAAATCAGCCTGCAACTGATTTTCTTTTTAATATTATTTTTTTTTTTATTGATACAGGGTCTTGCTATGCAGTGTGGACTCATAGTGTTCCTCCTGTCTCCTCCTACTCAGCACTGGGGTTACAGGTGTGGCCCATCATGCCTGGTTTGAGGGCTGTTATGGTTTGTATCTAGTTGTCCCCCCCCAAAGCCTCATGTAAACCATGGGGCTGTTAAGCGCTGGGCTCAAGAGGCGGGGCTTGAGGGGGCGTGGCCAAGAGAGGCACAAACCGTTACACTGACAGCACGCTCTGTCAGAGGTTTCCCCTGGGGCGGCGGTCTCTTGGAGGTATGGAGCAAATCATCCTGGACACGGCAACAGAGTCTTAAGGTCTTGCTATGTAATTCAGGCTGCTTTAAATTATGAACCCTTCAGTAACTGTGAGCTAAATAAACCTTTCCTTCCCTAAGCTTGTGTATCGGGTATTTGTCCCAGCAATGAGACAAAAGTAACTAAGATAGGGCTGACATGGTGTACCCATTACTCTAGGGCTGGCAAGGCATGAGGTACCAAAGATTGAACTCAGGACCTTGCGCTTTCCAGGCAGGTGCTTAGACCTCTGAGCTATCTCCCCAGCCCTGGAACTGGTTTTCATTGCGAAATATTAGGCTCTATAAAACAGGATCTCTCACTACCTGTCCTTTGTCTACCCTATCCCTTTCTCCAAGGACCGGTACATAAGTTTGAAGTATAGAGACATTCACAAGATCAAAAGAACTTAGAGATCAGACTGACTTTCTTCCTTTCACTAAAAAAAAAAAATTTGGATCCATATAGAGACAATAACTCAATAGCCTTCAGCTAATTAGTATAACTTTTTAGTGCTTTATTTCCATGACTAAATATGAGGCAAAAGGGACATATTGTGAAAAGCTCAAGTTGTCCTCTAATTCAGGCAAATTCACAGGCAGAGACTAGGGAATGATTAGAGTGTTCATTTGGTGGAAAACAGCCAATATCTCATTATCATTCAATGCTTATTAAATTTCTCTTCAGCACAAACCACTGCTGGAGGTACAGAGCAGAATGGCTTAAAATAAAATAAGTTATAAGTCTGGGAGATCTGACAAATGCCAGCAACTGAATGTCAGTATGGCTGAGGACACAGGGTTTACCACAGTCAACATGACCTGCTAAGGAACCAATTTAGGATGTTACTATAAATTCTCTTGTTTTCTTTCCAAAAGAGAGAAGTAATTTCAACCATCAACTAAATGAGTGTTCGTGGATACCAACTCTGTGGAACTATAAAAGGAGATAAAGAATTTTTTGGCTGGCTCAGGCTGCCTTAAGGATGGGTCTGGATTGGCAGGTAGAGCTGAAGTTTGAGCTGCGGTCCCCTGTGCCTAACTGGGTTTGCCCAAGCAAGCACTTAAACAACTGAGCTAACCTGAAAACCCTCTAGGAGATAAAGTTATTAAGCGTTACTATTGATTTCAATGCAAGGAGAAATCAACCTTGAAAATAGGTGATGATGCAATAGATAAAGAGATCACCACAGAAATGAGCTAAACAAAAGGCAGTGTATATTACTTGATCAACAAATAATGTAATCTCTATCAGCCACATTGTGTGAGACGTTGTATTAAGCCCTGGGAACAGGGAAAAGTAGAAAAGATATTGCATTTGTTTTCAACATAATCACATATGGCAATCATGGCAAGTTAGTGGACAACTGTCATAGGTCATAGGCATAACGACAGGTGTATGCAGTCTACTAACAGCCTAGGTGAAAAAGGGAGGCCTTATGACAGATCTGACGTACTCAGCGCTGAGCAGTGCCTTCTGAGAGATCTCTGTGGGTCAGGAGTCTTGTACAGGCATGAGCCTTAGGAACAAAAGATAGAAGAGTCAAATTCTCAAATCTGCCACAATTTGTACATTTGGTTAGCAGGTTGGATTTTAAAGAATTGTGATATCTTGCTTTTATTTTTTTTTCCTATTTATTTATTTATTTATTTATTTATTTATTTATTTATTTTGGCAGGACTGGGAATTGAACTTAGGACCTTGCACTTTCCAGGCAGACACTTGTGCCCCTAAACTACCTCCCCAGCTCCTTTGCTCTTGAATTTCTTGAAAAATAGTTCTTGGTGCAGACTTTAAACCCAAGCTATAGAATAGGGAAGAAAATGAATAAACTGTAAAAACAGACTTCCCTCCCTAAAACAGAAAAAGATCCAACCAACTGGAAAATAGTGATTGACACATAAAGTAATATTCTGATTTTTATTGTTGCATAATTGTTTTCTAATTAGCTCTTTTTTTTTTTTAAACTGGCTAGAAGAACAAGGTCTGTGGAAGATTACTTAAATGACAACCTAGTATTACTCAGATTTCACACTGCAGAGGCAAAACACTCAACACCTGCAATTAAAAGATGATGTGTTTATTTTGGGTCCCTGTACAGGAAATTCAGTACCTCATAACCCTTCTGCAAGGAAGAGATGTCACAGCAGGAGGGCACAGCTGACAAAAGCTGATTGCCCTACAGAAGCTAAAAAGCATAGAGAAGAGGGAGGGGGGTCTGAGCATGACATACACCTTCCAACAGCAGGTCCTCAGTGACCTAGCCCTTCCAACCACCAAGCCACTCCTTGCCAAAGCACAGTCAGCTGTAAACTCACTAATGCACTAATCCACTGATGAATATCCCCTTCACAAAATCCCACCTCTGAGCAAAAGATATGGGGAGAGATTTTAGATATAAACCGCAGCACAAACCATCTATTTTTTTCACTTAGGTTGGTGTGCTTAATATTTTTCCCAAAACTGATTAGATCAGTACTATCTGGAGTGTGTGTCAGCACACAGATATCTAGGCCCACCTAACCTACTGTGGTGGTTTTTATCTAGATGTCCCCCCAAAAGTGTCATGCACTCACAGTGGATATTTGGAAGGTGACTCCGTGGAAATGTTACAGCTGATGTGTTGTTAGGTGGTAGGGTCTGGTTGGAAGAGGTGGGTCCCTGGAGGTGTGACATGGAAGCATTTATCTCACTTCAAGTCTCTTCTCTTCATTCTTTCTGCCAGAGGAACTTTCCTTCATCAGGCCCTTCCACCATCCTTCCTGCCCTGCAGCTGGCTGGTTATGAGTTGAAAGCAGGAGTTTACTGAATCAGGCCTCATGGGATGGAAATGTACACTTTATTCCTCCCTTTGCCGATTTCTATTTGCAGTAATGTTAAGAGCTACTGCTCTGAATCTGTCCTTCTTAAATTAGGGATTGAAATAATTTTTAAAGGGGGACTTGGGTCTCTCATGGTATCCTTAGCTATAGTAGTTTGTGCTTTTCATAATGAACATAAAAAATTGAATAACATGAATAAGGATTTATTATTTCATAAATTCTGCAACTTGTTATAGATTAAAAGATATATGTAGTTTTATATTTGAATCTATTTCGAAGTACTGAACTTTACAAAATTAGAAATACTGCATACCTGTGAAAGATCAGTGCTGGCAATCCTAGAGGCCACAGCTTGGAGAAACGGCCACAAGAGTCCCTGCACGTGTCAGGACCACATGAAACCACTGCTCAAGCTCGGTGCAGTCTCCTGTACCATCTTATGTGAGGTTTGTAGCAACTCTTAGTTTTATATTAAAATATACAGAGTCATACTGAGTAGAGTGCACAGTGTGTGTGAAATTTGAACTTAAAATACAATACTTCAAAGGAGGTTCATGCTATTCCCCTAGACCCACCCATCTCGCTACTTTCCAAAACTACAGCACTTATAAATTGTCTTTTCTCTGTTGTGCACACACTTGAATTCAAGTGTTTGAAGATAATTTTGTGTGGACCTCCTACTTAGACCTGACTCCCACCCTAGAGGCTGTGTCTGGACACCCCATCCTCCGCTTGAGCCAAGGTCTCCCCCAAGCTGTGCTTTCCTCTTATGCTCTAGGGGGCCACCAACAGACACCACACGAAGTCATCTCATGACTTTGCAGAGTGTGAGGATCTAGTTAGAAGTTGTCTTTACCATTCGGAGATAAACGTGAATGTGATTTGCACATAAAGCACTACGTAGAAATTTCCCTTACAGTTGACACTTTGGGAAAAAAATTTTGATTTCCTTTTTTGAGCCAGATAAAAGTATTAGAGGTCATATTCCAGCCACACCCATGATAAGTGAAAATAAGCAAAGTAGCGAGTGACAATGTATTTATTTTAATATATATATATATGTATATATATATGCCTTATAAACCATTCCCACAGTCTTATAAACTTTTGCCACACTTTCAAAAATACTCCTAATGTTCTTACCCACTCTCTAAACTGATAAACCTATGCAACATTAACAACATATGTATGCTCTATAGAATGGCAAAATCCTATGTGATAGCAAAAAAAAAAAACACGATACATAATTTAGATTTTTTTTAAAATTTTTTAAAGAGAGGACAGGGCCAGTGAGATGGCAAACTTAGGCAATCGCAGGGACCACACCACTAAATTGGTCAACTGTCCAGGTTGAGCCTTGTCTTAGTCACTTTTTACTCGTTGCCGGGACAAATACCCGACACTCAAAACGAAGGAAGGAAAGGTTTATTTAGCTCATGGTTGCTGGAGGTTTCAGTCCATATTCGGCTAGCCCAAGGCTGAGTGGAACAGGGCAGAGAGCATCCAGTTTGTGGCAGTGGAATAGCAATAATTGTGACAGAGGCAACAGACCAAGCAGGGTGCAGAGAGCAACAGCCACCGTCTGTCTCTCTGTCTGTCCTTATATTACATTCAGGCTTTCTGCCTCAGCCTATCCGCCTTAGGTCACACCCATAATCCCCAAAGTATTCAGACTCATAGTCCCATCAGTACTAAAACACATAATCCCAGTGGATCAAGAGTCAAGTAATCCCAGCAGTACTCAGACCCATAGTCCCATCAGTACTAAAACACATAATCCCAGTGGATCATGATTCAAGTCTCAAACTCCAGAAGTCCCCGCCCCATGATTGCATGAGGCTTTGGGGGGACAACTACACGTAAACCATAACAGGCCTGCTTCTCCTGCCTCAGTCCCATAGAATGCTGTATTTACAAGTATGCACCACTGCATCTGGCTGCCAATGTTCATCTTGTAAATATGGTAATGTCCCCCCATTGTGGTGGGATGTAAGAAAATAAATTTGAAGTATTCTGCAAAAGTTCATTTGGGTTTCTGCCTGTTTTGATTCTTTTCTTCCTTGATCAAATTATAGAGCTTGTATAATTTCTTGCTTGTGACAGTAGTGCCTGAGCACTGTAGGTTCATACGCCCACATACAAAAGTGGAAACTTACCTATGTTCTTAGATGTTCTGTTGGCAGCCCTAATCATATTGCCCTCAGGCAATAATTTCTTTAAACATTTGTCTAATGCTTTGCTCTCTGCAATCTAAGGTTCTATACACAAGAAGCATCCTTTCTATGCACTTTGTTGTATGTGAATACCTACAGGTATTTTTCTATTTGTTTTTACATCTATTTTTGGTATGTTACATGCCACTTTTCTGGGATATGATATCTGACAATTACTTTTTAAAATGTATTTGGTACAGGATCTCACTATGTAGCTCAGACTCATAGGGATCCTCCTGTTTTCAGCCTCCCCAGTGCTGGGATTACAGGTGTGCACCACTGTGCCTGGGCTCATTGCCTGCCTCAGAGCACCAGGAGGGCAGGGCCTGAAAGGCATGTGGTGCCAGGGATCAAATCCTGGTTCCTGAGCTTGCCTAAGCAGGTACTTAGTCTGCGGAGCTATCTCACTGCCCAACATCTGACAATTTCTATTTCTAACTTATAGTGCTTTGTTCTAGTGAGGAGGACTTGTGATCACATGACTTTTCTCCTTCATTTACTAGCTGGGAGATTTTAGGCAAGTTGTTCAACCTGCCTGTGTCTCAGTTTCCTCATCTGTGAAATGGCAGGTAATTCTCCATGGGCTTTGTATTTCTGTGCCTCTTGCAAACAGCTTTCCTTTGGATGACGTATTCAGGCATGTATGTGTAGCAATCAAATTTGGAGGGATGCTATCCAGTAGAGAGGGCAGATTTGTTTCTGCATCGTTGGCTTAAAAATCCCTTCAGGGCAACCACTGGGCAGATATGCATGTAGCCTCAGGATCAAATTGGGGTTTTCCTAGCTTGGGCTCCTCTGCTGTGTCATAGATCACAGGATGCACAGGACCGCTGTGACTCCACTAGTGTCACGTCTGTAAGGCATAAGGAGAGCAAAGGGCACTGATGTGAACAGGAAGCTCATGCTGCTTCTGGGCCACAAGTAACCACCCTTTTCTTTTGACCAAGGAGTCTTGTATCTTCTACCAATATCTTAGCTGGCAAGCAAAAAGTATCAGACCTCTCATGGACGGACCTAATCATCTTAATAGTTCTTATGCATAATGTTGATGTAAGGATTGAATGGAAGAATGCCATTGTACTTACTGTTACTTGTCTTTCTTTTCTCTGGAATTCCACCGACAACCTGACATTTACTTATTCTTTCATCATTTACGTTTTTGTTCCTCCTCAGACATCATCTTCTAAGTGAGGTACAGTACATCTGGGCTTCTTTATTTAAAGTGGTGGTTTAATTGCATATTATTTCAGGCTCCACTAGACACACAGAAGCAGAAGCACAGACACTTTAATGGATTTATTGCAAGCTTGACAGAGTTGTCAGCGAAAGCTAGACATGATGGAAATCTACTCAATAGGCCTTTGGGGAGGACCGGTTGGAGCTCACAGGAAGGAGGCTGATGACCCACAGGTGAAATTTGTTCTGCCTTGGGAAAACCCCAGCTCTGTTCTTGAGGCCTTTCCACAAAATGAGTGAGGCCCATCAAGGACATCTAGGATAATCTCCTTAGCACTGACTGATTGCCAATTTTAATCACATTTAAAAATATATTCTCAGGAACATTTAGATTAATGATCAATGGAAAAGCAGAAAGCTATAGCTTAGAGCTATTGACTCATCAAAGGATCAGGCACTCCAATATTCCTTATTCTCTTTTTGTTCTATTTTTGCCACTGTACCTACCAGCAGCTAATTCACTACTGTCATATCTTGGCAATAAACTGCTTCAGAATGCACCTGATTTGGTACTAGGTACATTTTGTGAATTTTGATGTGCAAATTTTGTCCTGGTACTTAAAATTGTTTGCTATTTAACATGCAAGCTAGAACTTGTAGGTGTTAGTTGCCTCATGACTTGCTAGCCTTTCCAGTCAAAGTGAAGTTCTTGTACTCATTCCTTTGGCACTTGTTGCACCTCTTAGAACCAGTTAAAGATGAACACTTAGGTACCATGCTATTATACTTAATCTGCCAATTTTATTCTGCTTCATCAACATGTAAACCCCAGAAGATAAAGCTGTTGACAGTTCACTGTCGCAGTATGGCACTCCCAGTACAATGGTAGGTGACCTACAGCAGTGGGCAGCTAATAAACACATACTGAGTTACTGCATGAGTGAGACGGACATGCTCAGCCATTCATACAGTAAATGTGCACATGATACTGACATAGATACTTTGAATTTGTGGGTCTCCAAATTTTTGTTCACACATTCATCTTTTGAGTACAGACATCTTTTCAAAGGTACTGGAACCTTCCAGTGGAAATCTAGTCTCCTTCATGTGTTTCAGCCCCTAAGAACTGCTCACACCACCATGGTCTCCACGCTTTAGCAAGCACCAGGTGCTTTCACTTGCCTGAATTTCCTAAACCATTCAGTGCTTCATGCTGTCTTTCCAACTCTGTTTTAGTACAAGCTGTTTCCTGACCTATGAATACTTTCCCTAACCTTGTATTCCTTTGGCGCTTAGTTTTAGTCCTCTTTGAAAACTCAATTTGGGGTTTGGTTTCTGTTCAAGTTCTTTTCTTTATTCAAAGACTTGTGCCTCCTTTTGAGCCTCTACATCTTCTGTACTCTGCTCTATACTAACACTTACCTGACTCCAAACTTCCATTACAACTATTGCATTCATGCCGCAGTGAAGTCCTGGGGACAAGGTCATGCTATTCATCTCTGCACTTGCAGAACAGTTTAGCTTCTGGCACAGAGTGATACTCAGTAAATTTTGGCTGAAGGAATACTGTTCAGTGAGGGCTCCCCGATGACATAAAGGTAGCTGTTTTGTTCAACATCACTAAAGGGCATTGCCTACCAATCCTCATTGTGCTTTGAAATACTATGGGAGAACGTCAAACCTGTGATGCCTAGAGCTCAACTCTAGCAATGATGATTCAGTGTGCCTAGGATCAGGCACAGGTGTTAGTATTTACTTAGAAGCTCCCTGTGGCTTTGCTGTGAATCCAAGGCTGAGAAAGAGTCTCCAGAACTCTGAGCTCAGTTCCTCCTGTTTCATTTGCTCCCTCTCTGGCTGGAAGAGCAGAGCTACATTCTTTTCTACTAATTTGAGTATAGTTTGTTCCCTTAGGAGTCTTTGTACCTAAAATTTTTGTACCTGTCAAGGCTTTGCTTTGCATTAATGTTGCACCTGTAATTCTGGCCTTGAGGAGCCCAGCCAGGAAGAAATTTACATCTTACTGCCTTTTTTATCATTTTTTGAAAAGAATGTGACCACGATCAGATGCTTTGAAGGTGATAAAAATGACCAACAGTCTATTATTCAAGCTCACACTGTTCTTTGGGAATGTGAGGAAGGCTTTAATTCGAGGTAAGCTATGGAGAATTTGGGCAAGAACAGCTTGTCAGGATGTCCTCTACCCTTATCTCCACATAGTAGTCAAGAGAAAGTAAGAAAGCACTCAGGTCAAATGCCTACAGATCAGGTACTTTAAACTTCAACATTTGAAACCTCTTTCTGCTTTGGCTTGCCATCCTGCCCAAATGCTTAAGATTTTGATGATTAAGTTATGATCAGTGGAGAAACATACTTCACACACACAGTATGTGCCCATGGAGAAAGATACTGTTGCCATCTCCCACCTGCTCTCCTCCTCTCCCTGGCCCCAGCTTCAGGTGAACCCTGGAGGATTGCATACCTATGGTCACAGTCTACCTCCTAGAGTGGTACCTATCCCCACCTGCTACAATTCCAGCTGGCACGTGGCCTCCAGTTTTGCAGTCCTCCAGTGACGCTGTGCTAAGCCACTTTATCATTTGATCTTCCTCAAGACTTGCTCTTGCATGTTGAGGTAAATCTCAAGTTCTCAGCTATCTTTCTCTGCTGCCTAAGCTTAGGGTCTCCTTCTCTGTCACTGGCTAAGGATTCTTTTAATGTTCGCCCCACCTACTTCACCATCATGTGTCCCCATTGACTTGCTCTCACTTTTCTATTTACTTACTATATGCCTTGAGCTTCCCTGTCTCTCTCCCTTGGCTAGTGAGGCCCTCTGATAATAAGAGCTTGATCTTCTCAGGACATCATGAAAATCTGAACACTATAGACTAATCTGATCTTATCCAAATAATTTTGTTCATTGACTTCAGCCCACATGCTTCTTTCCTATAAAGGCACACTTGCCTAGGGACATGTTTATTTTTGTACAAAGCAATACTCCAATCCCAGCAGTATAAGCATGAAGCACTATTTTCTTAGCCCTGTCATAGTGCAACAAGGTCCTTTATCTATGTGCATGGTCTGCTCTGCCCCAGAAGTTACTGATGAGCTCAGGCTCATCCATAGAAGGGGTGCACCTCCACCTCAGGCTCTTGGACCTCCCAGTGGATTCTCTGTCCTGATCAGAGGAGAAAAAACCATAGAAGCTCATTCAGCCACTGTGCTTGAGCAAGGCATTCATCATCTCCACCCACATTTCTTTTTCACAGTCCCACCCAAGAGTGAGGAGGGCAGACAGAAGGACAGCAATGATAGCTGTGTCTTTGGGCACCTACTATGTGTTAGGTGATTTTTATGCATGGCACAATGTAATCTTCAGTATTAATGTTTGTATTGGTGTGCGAGAGGCATGGAAGTCAGAGATGACAAATGCGCTACCTTGTCTTTGCTATTATCACCACAGAACACTTTGATAGTTGACATATCTAGTGGCTTTGCAAATGAGCTTTTGGTTTCCGTAGACTGCATTGCTCTGAGATGCTTTTTTACGACAGAATTCATTTTTTTTTCTTCAGCATGGCATTGGAAAGAAGTGAGACATGATCAGCTTTTCTTTGTCTCAACTTTACCTTGATTGACATCCTCTGAGGACACATCTTTAGAGGATGTGTCAGATCTGGGGATGTAGCTCAGTGGGAAAATCCTCGGCTCAATCCTCAGTGTCAAAAATTAAAACAAAAATGAAAAACACCACATAAAAATAAAAACTTGGGTAATTTGTGGATGTGTCTCTCTTTATCATGGACTAATAGTGTGGGTTGTTTGTGTCCTTCACCAAGACTGCTTGAAGTCCTAATCCCCAGTTCCTGAGAGGACGATATTCTTTAGAAGTAGGGCTGTTACAGATGTCATTACAGCCATGGGGGTTGTGCTGGACAGAGTGGGCTGAGATCCAATGACTCCTGTGCTTCATCAGAGGAGAAAGATGTGGACACAGACACAGAAAGAGTGGCAAATGAAGGTGCACAGCCCGAGATCAGCACAATGGAGCTGGAAGCCAAACAGTGATCAAATGACAAGAGTTGCTGTAGCCACAGAAGACAGGAGAAAAGTCCCTGCCTGGAGACATCAGAGAGAATACAGCCCAGACCCTACAGTGACTGTGGTTTTCAGTTCTGGGGAAGAACGCATTTCTGTTAGATGAATGCACCCATGTTTGGTACTTGGTTACAGCGGCCTAGGAAACCAACCCAGCAAGGCTGTGTGGGATTTGCTGTTTCCTGTTTTAAATTATTTTTATCTTACTGTTTA
>PVKN010019714.1:0-16245 GCA_004027915.1 Capromys pilorides | reverse complement strand
AGAGTTTTGGAGTTGAGACCAAGGATGGACGCAGGCTGAGGGTCCTTACCGGGCTGGCACGAGGCCAGAGGGTTTGGTGGATAGGTTCCAGACTATAGTTCAGGTGGGCTTGTGCAGGGAGATTAAAGAAAGTTTCAGAGATCCTTACCTGGTAGGTGTGCTGGTCAAACCAAACAGGGGGTGGGCTACAGGCGTGGCACGGGACAGGTGCAAAGAGCGCCCCGGACCAGTGTCAGCTGTGGATGAGTTCCAGGCAGGCGCGGCGGCGCGGGGGGAACCCGGTGTCCACCGCGGGCGAGAGTTCCAGGTAGGCGCGGTGGCGCGGGGGGAACCCGGCGTCCGCCGCGGGCGAGAGTTCCAGGCCACTATTGACTTTTGTGTGTTGACTTTGTACCCTGTTATGCTACTGAATTTGCATATTAATTCAAGTAGTTCTTTGGGTCTTCCAAGTAGATTATCATGTCATCTGCAAATAGCGATAGTTTGACTTCTTCTTTACCTATTCTTATTCCTTTTATTTCTCTCTCTTGTCTAATGGCTGTAGCTAATGATTCCAGAACTATATTGAATAGAAGTGACAATAGGGGACATCCTTGTCTTGTACCAGATCTTAAAGTAAAAGACTTCAGCTTTTCCTCATTTAGAATTATGTTGGCCGCTGGACTGTCATAGATGGCTTTTATCAGATTGAAGTAGAGGTCCTCCATTCCTATTTTCTGTAGTACTTTGAACATGAATGAGTGTTGGACTTTGTCAAATGCCTTTTCTGCATCATTTGAGATGAACATGTAGTTTTTGGCTTTGGCTCTATTGATATAGTGTATTATATTAATAGATTTGTGTATATTAAAACAATTTTGCATCCCTGGGATGAATCCTACCTGGTCATGGCGTATAATCTTCTTGGTGATTTGCTGTATTCTATTGGCGATGATTTTATTGAGGATTTTTTCAGCTATGTTCATGAGGGAAATTGGCCTGTAGTTCTCTTTCGTAGTTGCATCTGTCTCTCTCGTTTTGGTATCAATGTAATACTTGCCTCTATGAATGATTTTGGGAGAATTGTTTCCTTTTCAATTTCATTGAAGAGTTTGAGGAGTATTTGGATTATGTTTTCTGTAAATTTCTTGTAGAATTCAGTGGTGAATCCATCACGGCATGAACTTTTTTTTGTCGGTAGACTTTTTATTGCATTTTGTATTTCATTGGCTGTTATTGGGTTATTGAGAGTTCTTATATCTTCTTGATTCAGTTTTGGTAGTTTGTACCTTTTTAGGAATCTGTCCATTTCATCTGTGTTTTCAATTCTGTGACAGTAAAGATTCTCAAAGTAGCTATTAATGATCCTCTGAATCTCTGATGGGTCTGTAGTAATTTTGCCCTTTTGATTCCTTATTGCTTAAATTTGAGTCCTTTCTTTCCTCTTTTTGATGACGTTAGCTAGGGCTTATCAATTTTATTTAATCTTTCAAAGAACCAGCTTTTTAAAAAAATTATTTTTAATGAGAAATATCAATATGATAGTTTCAAAACATGTTAGCAGTGCATTCATAATAATTGATACATTGAATATTATTGTCCTCATAGGATTATACAGAGTTCAGGGTGTAGATATGATAAATTTTCTAATCCATATTAATAGGGGACAAAAAAAGAAAAAAAGTATTTCTTCTCTTTGTACAAAGAGGAAGTAGTTGTGCACATAGTCCAATGTTCCATAATTGCAGTGGGTTACTGGTGAAACTGGCAATGTTGGAGGCTGTTGGTATAAGTCTCTTACAGCTAATCATACTAATCTAGCTTTGTGTTCTATGCCTTGTAATTAAGTTTATCTAGTGATCAAGGGCAAGTTAAGGCCAGACCTGTATAACAGAACAGTCATCTTTTGTATCTTCCGGGGTCAAATCCCCTCAGGATTAGCTTTGGAACCATGTACAGTGCTTTGTAGAACTGTTGTCAGTGTCAGTCATCGGGATGAGTCACGACCATTGCTTGACTAGTTTGCTCTGTGTAGAAGCCTGAGAGAATGTTTTTTCTCCAGGTAACTCTTCTTAGGCACACTATACTTCATTTATCCCTTTCTTCCGAGGTACTTTAATCTCCTTGAACAGAAAATTTGGGAAACCTCTGAGTTATAGGATGTTACGGCACAGGTTCTCTTACACCCTGAGTCCTCGCTGACCTTGAAGGGCTAGGGCCAAAATGTTGGCTATCCTCATAGCCCTTCTTTTTCTCCAATTTTTGGTCTGTTAACTTTCATTCTCAACTCTCCAGCAGAGAAGCTTCATGATATTATACTCTATAACATAGGTAATTGAGCTTAACATCACTGGCTTTCTGAGTATCAAACATCTTAGACTTATCTTACAATTGGTATTTTCTGTCAATCATTGGTATTCTCATAAATCTCTTTAAAATTTGATAAAAGCATTTACACATTTTTACACAGACATTGGAAACAGATTTTTGATTCATGAATTCTTTGTATTGTTTTCTTTGTCTTGATTGAGTTAATTTCTACTCTAATCTTTATAATTTCTTCCCATCTTTGGGATTTGGGTTTCATTTGCGCTTCCTTTTATAGTCAGTTTAGGTGCTGCAAGAGAGTATTTATATTTGTTCCTGTTCTGTTTTCTTAATGTGTGAGTTCAGGGCTATAAATTTCCCTCTAAGAACTGCTTTCATTGCATCCCATAAATTCTGGTAGGTTGTGTTTGAATTTTCATCAAATTGTACATATTGTTTAATTTCTTGTTTAATTTCATCTGTAGCCCACTGGTTGCTAAGAAGGGTGTTGTTTAATTTCTATGTATTTCTGGGGTTCTTGTGATTTCTTTTGTCATTTATTTCTAGTTTCATTGCACTGTGGTCAGGTAGTATACACGGTATAATGTTTGTTTTCTTGTATATACTTAAGCATGAACCTATGCACTAGTATGTAGTCAATTTTGGAAAATGTCCCATGTGCAGCTGAAAAAAACATGTATTGAGAAGTGGTTGAGTGGAACACTCTGTGTATGTCCACCAAGTCCAGTTGTTCCAAGTTTCTGGTTCAGTTCTGTGACTTCTTTGCTAATTTTTTGTTTGCTGGACCTATCATTTTGGGATAAAGGGATGTTAAGGTCTTCTGTTAAGACTGTGGTATTGGACAATAGGTTTTTCATGTCCATTAAGATTTGTCTTATATTAGTTGGTGCTCTCATGTTGGGTGCATACATATTTTTGAGTGTTACCTCTTCATCTTGAATTTTTCTCCTAACCAGCATGTAGTGGCCTTCTTTATTTCATTTGATCAATCTTGGTTTGAAGTTTAGACTGTCTTAAAACAGGATTGCTGCTGCTGCTGCTGCTGCTGCTGCTGCTGCTTCTTCTTCTTCTTCTTCTTCTTCTTCTTCTTCTTCTTCTTCTTCTTCTTCTTCTTCTTCTTCTTCTTCTTCTTCTTCTTCTTCTTCTTCTTTGGTGCAGGGGCATGTAATATTGTTTTCCATCCTTTAACTTTTAGCCTATGAATTTATTTATGAGTTAAGTGTGTTCCTTGTATACAGCATATTGTTGGATTTTGCTTCCTTATCCACTCTGCCAGCCTATTTCTTTTAATTGGAGAATTGAGTCCATTTATATTGATGGTTATAATTGAAATGTATTGACTTATGATCGACATGTCCTTTACTTAGTACTGTTTACCCCTTTTTCTCCTGTGTTTAATTTGTTGCTCTATTTGGTGGGTTCTTTCTGTTCTCATTTTTTGAGTTTGGGTCATTTTGGTCCCTCTCTGAAATATTTTTTAGTTGTCTGTGTAGGGTTGGCTTTGACATCATGTAATTCTTTATTTTGTTCCTTGTCATATAAGTATTTCTCTTCACCCTCATACTTGAGAGTTTTACAGAGTATAGCAGTCTGGGCTGGAATTTGTTTTCATGGAGTACTTGAAGCACTGTGCTCCATGCTCTTCTTGCTTCTTGCCTTCATGGTTTGTGAAGAGAAATCTGTCATTATTCTGATGGTTTTTCCTTTAAATGTGATCTGTTTCTTTTCTCTAGCGGCTTTTAGTATATTATTCTTCTGCTGGATTTCTGGAATCTTGACTGTTATATGTCTGGATATATTTTCGGTTGGGTTGGTGTTATTTGGAGTTCTGTATGCTTCAGTTATCTGAATGTCTGATTTTTTCCTCATATTTGGAAAGTTTTCTGCCATTACTTTTGCCCATTTTTTTTTATATCACTTGTATTGACTCCTTGTAACTCTTTGATTACTATTAACCTCATGTTGTTCATTTTTGCATTATCTTGCAGATGTTGAATTACATTTTCCTGCATCCTGGTTGTTTTTATGAGATCCTTTCTTACCTTTTCATTAGCTGTGACTGTGTCTTCAAGATCTGAAATCTCATCTTCACTTTCATTCATATGGTGTTGCCAGCTTGTGATTCAGATTTTATTTTCCTGTGTATCTCTTTGAACCAGTTTCATGTGATCTATTTCTTTCCTATATTGCTCATTGAAGGATTCCATCATTTTTTTAATCTCTAATTTTTTTATCAATGTCTGCTTTAGAGGCCTTTATTAAGTCTTTCATTATAGTTAGCCTTTCTTTTTCAACTTCAGAGGTTGTTTCTATTCTCATTTCCTCTCTGTCTTTCTGCAGTTGTTCTTTTACTTCAGACACTATTAGTTTAGAGATGCCTTTTTTTACTTCAGAGGTTATTTCTCATCTGATTCCCTCTATGCTTTTCTGCAGCTGTTTTTTTACTTCAGGCTCTAGTATTCAAAGATTTGTTTTTTAACTTCAGAGGTTTTCTCCAATCTGAGTCCCTCTATATATTTCTACATTTCTTTCTTTACTTCACATGTTACCTATTCAGAGATTTTGGCTGCATGATTCCCCTTTTCTTCTATGGTAGTGTCTCCTGTATTTGTTACAGGTGGGCTGGGGACCTGAGATTTCATTTTACTCCTTGTCTGTATCATTGTGTATAGTAGTGACCTTTGGTGCAGAATGGCGTGTCCACAGGTCAGTCAGTCAGTCCAGGCTGCTGGGTAGGCTGAGCTGCTTTTGGGCCAGGGGAGGGGGTCTCACTCACGTGGTGGGCCTGGCTGCTGGAACGGCTTCACTTCCAGTGTCCTAGTTGTTTTAAGAGATCTTTTCTTACCTTTTCACTAGGTGCAATGGTATCTTCAAGGTCTGAAAGTCTACTTTTACTTCATTCAAATGGTTTTGCCAGCCTGTGATCAATATTTTATTTTCTTGTATAGCACTTTGAGTCTGCTTCCTGCATTCTATTTCTTTTTTATTTTCTTCAAGTATTACTATTATTTTTCCTTTCTCATTAAACCTTTTCAACTTTATTTCTGTGTTTACCTTTATTATTTTCTTTCATTTGTTTTTATCCTTACTAGAGGAACAGAATCAATATAAAATATATGGATCATTACACAAGGCATTTACTAGCTAGGCTTACAGGATCAAAAGGGGAAGAGCCCACAAGAGCTGGCCTGTTCTGGGGACCCAGAGGCAGAAGGATCCACGACAATCCCCTGCACCCTCGAAAGCTGGAGGATCCAGTAGCAGTGGGGGGTCCAAGGCCTGGGGGTAACTACTGTGATTCTGGAGCCTGCAGTAGAAAGCTGTAGAGTCTTCCTGGGTGGCTGAAAGGTTCATGCTGTAAGCCAGAAGAACTGGAGACCAAGTTCCAAAGGCAACCGTGAAAACCCTCAAGAGGTCTTCCAAGACTGCCTTCTTTCCCTTTTTATTCCCTCCATGGTATAATCCTACTGGTTGGCTTCAGCCATGTTATGGGTATGTCTTCATCTCCAGGTTGCAGCCTACATGCCAATCACACACACACACACACACACACACACACACACACACACACACACACACACACAGCCTTTCTCTCAGAGCTGTTGGCTGGTTCTTACTCAAGTCGAACCGACATATCACAAACAGTGGTCATCATTTTTCTGTGTCTTTTTCCCCCTCCTCTTTGGGATGGAAGATTAAGTCTTACTTCTTGTATTCTTTAACAACATATGCATTTGGAGCACATGTAAGTGTCTCTTGCATCTTTACCTGTATCTTACAAGTTTTGCTAAGTCAGTTTCATTATTATTAAGTTAACATTTTCTCCTTGATTTTTTTTTTTTTTGACTTGGTAATTGTAGTATATTCTTCAATTTGTAGACAACTGGGAATTTTTCAGTGATTTTTTTTGTATCAATTTATAATCAATTCCTTTGTGCTGAGAGAAACTACTTCAAATTCAGAAACTTATAGAGACACTTTAAGATGTCCCAGCACATGGTCTATCTGGTAAATGTCCCATGTAGGCATGCAAACACGGACTCCTGGGAGCAATCCTTCCTATTTTTCAAGTAGGTCACAGTTAGCTGCGTTATTTCAGACCTTCGTCACCACTGAATTTCAATTTTAGTGCTGTATCAGCTATTGAGAATGACGCGCTGCATCCTCCCACATTACTATACATTTATCTATTTTGCCCTGAATGCTCTGTATGTTTATTCTACATATTTTGAACTGTGCTAGTGAACATACACAGATTTAGGATTATAACATAGCTCTTTTGGGTTTTTTCTCCTATTTTTCCCATCATATAGATGCACATTCTGCCTCAATGTCAACTTTGATATTAGAACAGCTGTACCAACTATCTTTTTGGTTAGTGTCTGGCCTATATTTGTACATTTTCACATTTTCAGTTTTCTATATTGTTATGCTTAAATCAAAGCTTTTACAAACAGCATATACTTTGTCCCTTAACTGAGTCTTCCAATCTTTGCCTACTATTTGAAATATTTACTTACCTTATATTTAATATAATTACTGTATTAAACAATGTAAAGCTATGAATGTTTAAAATGTATTATATAGTTTTTAAAATTGCATAAAGTTGTAATCTTATAGTTTTAGACCATAATTTTTCCCCACATTTTATTAAGTCTATCCTTTAAAAATTTATACATTTGTGATCGTATATGTAATATCACATTTTGTATTTTCTAGTTGTACAATGATAGTATACAGAAATATTATTATTTGCTGAATTCATTATCATAAAGATAGTCAATGAAGACAGTTTAATGTTCCTTTTCCCCCTCTTTTTCTTTCTTTTCCCTATTGCAGTGATATGATATCTGGGATTACAGCAAATAAAAATTGGTGAGCAGACATCCCCATCTTTCTTCCAGTTCTAGGAAACATAACAGTTGTTCCAAAACTAAGTTTCCTTGTGCATGTGGCTTTTTCAAGCATTGAGAGTTTAATTGTTGCATTGTCTGATTTTCAAGTATCAAAGCCACTTCTTAAAAACGTATTCTTTTTAAATGTATTTAGTACAGGGTCTATAGGGTCTCATTATGTAGATCAGACTCATAGTGATTCTCCTGTTTTCAGCCTTCCAAGTGCTGGGATTACAGGTGTGCCACCATGCCCAGTCTCAACGGAGGCTCAGCGTGCCTGGGGGCAGGGCCGGCACAGCACCCAGGGGAGCGAACCCTGGCCAATGTGCTCTGCCCAAGCAGGCACGTTAGTTTGTTGGGCTATTTGGTCGGCTCCAATCAAGCCACTTTGAACTCCTGGTTTAGATCCCCCTCAGACTACATCATCTTATCATAAACTGCAATCTTTAATCTTATAATACTTTTAAGGACTTTTGTGCCTGTATTCATGAAGGGTAATAATGAAGGATAATGCAAATTTCCCCACAATTGCTTCCTCTGTTTTTGATATCAGCCTCATAGAATGACTTAGTATGCTTTTCTAATCCATAGTTTTTGTATAGACTTGGCATTATTTTTTCCTTCAGTGCATGACGTGTCATCCACATGGAAGTCTTCTCCTAGGGTTTTCTTTGCAGAAAGGTTTTAAATTATAAATTCAATTTATTTAGGCTGAATAGGATTGCAGGTTGACTGTGTTTTTCCTAATGCTAGGTTTGGTAACTTGCATCTTCTAAAAACTTTTTTTCATTTTATCTAAATGGTGACATTATTGGCGTAAAATCTGTAACATTAATAATTCATTGGACACCTGGCATTTTCTGCTTTAAAACTGTACTTGTCAGCGGGCACCAAGAGGACATAGTCACCTCCATGCAGGCCCCAGTGTCTCCCCGGCCTGCCTCTTTCCCCACTGTTCCTACTCCATCCCTCAGCTCTTCTTAGATGTTGCAATACTGGGGGAGGATCGCTTTGCTTTTCAAAAATGTGTGACCACTCTCTTTGGCTCCCTGATGGCTATGCCTTGTGGAGCAAAACCAGCCCTCTGAATTTCATATATATATATATATTTTACCACCCTAGCCCCACAAGTGCCCAAAGTTCTCCTGTTTCTCTAGAGCTGTGCCAAGCATACTGGACACCCAGTGTGGTGGCACAAAACTATTTTGAGTAATTAATAATCGGAAATGTAATAATCAGAAATAATGGCTTTTTAAAAATTGGTCGTTTAGTTTTACAATCAGTGATTAAGAATAAAAGGTAGCTATCATTTAACAAATATTATTTAAATTCAATATTCCATAAGCCAGGCACAGAAAGACATAAGGTAGCATATTCTCACTCATTTGTGGAAGATAGAAGGTGGGCACATAGAAGTGCGGAGAAGAGTAGAGGTCACCAGTGGTTAGGGAGGGCAGGAGAGGCGAGGAGAATAAGATCAGGAAGAAGGGGAGTCAACACACTGCTGTGGGGGAAGACATTCTGATGTCTTAGCGGAGCTGGGGGGCTACAGTCAGCAATAGTTCATTACGTATTTCCATGTGCCTAGAGACAACTTTGAGATTTCTCAATACTTTGGAATAATATTTGAGGTAATAGAAATGCTAATTATCTTGATTTTATCATTATATGTGAACTATGTCTTTCAAATTACGTTATACCCTATACATAAGTGTATGCCAGTTAAAAGTAAAAATTAAATTAAAAAAGATCAACGTTTTGGGAATGAAGTAAAATCTTTACTTAGCAAATGAAACTATTGCCTTTCACTGTTATCAGTCTATTTCACTGTCTTGAAATTTAGCATGGAGCTGTAAAAAACACACACTGAAAACCTCCAGTGGCCCTGGAAACGGCTGAGTTTATGTAACCAGCTATTAGTATCGTTTACCCTCTACATGCAAGACACTGAAAGCCTGGGGACATCAACTGCACCCCGGACATGCTCAGAAGACTGAGAACCACCAGGATCTTAATTCTGAATGAATGCCTGTGACCGGATGTGCCCGTGGTCGAGGCTAACTTTGTCGCCGGGAGTTTTCTGAGTCAGCTTCCACGGAGAGCACGGCAGTTGGTAGCAGTCGCCCGCTGCGCTCGCTTGGGGGTTACCTGGGCGCCCACCTTCCCCACGAAGGGCAGCGATTGTTTCAAATTTCTTCCGAAGCAGTCATTTGGGAGAGTATTCTATCTCCGAGCTTGTTTAGAATCTGTAGTTCCTGGTGATAATAAAAAGCAGAATGACTTGTAAGTTCATTGCTGTCATTAAATGGTTGCACAGTCGTGCGCACCTGTGGGGCGCCCCCACTCCGACTGCCTACTCTGGGGGCTCTGGTGTTTCTGGTTTCTCCACCAGTTACCCTCGGCTGGGGTTGGGTGTGGACTGTGCCCCAGGGGCTCACGGGCTGGAAATGGGATGGCCGTTGTTGATGTGGGGAGGCTCCGTGAGGGGCCGAGTGCAAGGTGATTAGGCAGGAGTGGGTGACGGCTCTCTGGAGGGTTTCAGGCTGGTCTCCACGGGTGAATGAGATCGCAAGAGTGAGCTGTTGTGAGAGAGCCAGCCTCTCTTCTTCTTGGCCCATTCCTGCTACCGCTACGACATCTGCTGTGAGGTCCTGCTGACAGCCAAGCCGAAGACCATGCCGTGCCCTAAAACCTCCAGAGACAAGAGCCAAAAGGCTTTTCTTTAACAATGACCCAACCTTGGATAGTTTATTGTAGCAGTGAAAAATGGATTAGTGCACCCTCTCTAGGGAAGGCGAGATGCTCTGCCTGAGCCCCAAGCCTTAATGTTTGCTAGATGAAACAGAAGTAGCCCACTGCCCACCTATTTCTCAAGGTTCTCCTTTGTCTGAGGTTGTGGCTCACATACTTCTCCCTGCGTCCACAGTTCTAGATTTCCTTAATAATGTGATTTCTATGCCCTCTACCTTCTCCCTGGTTGTCAGCACAACCGCTGGCTTGCTGTGTTCTGCTTTGGGTTACCTGGAAGTGAACTCATTATTGGCTTTGGAATGCTGATCTTATCATTTGGAATTTTATTGAGCTTTCTTATTAGCCTTAAAAATTGATCTATAGATATCCTTGAAAAATGTCCTTCAACGTTTCTTTAAGTGACAATTTGAATTATAAATGAGGGTTGATATTTAAAAAGTTTTTCAAGGACTGGCCTGATGGCTCAGAGGACGAAAGCACCTGCTTAGGCAGAGTGCAGCAGCTGAGGTTCAAGCTTTGGTGTGCTGGCCCCATTCCTGGGACAATCTGAGACCTGACCGAGACTGGGTGTGGTGGCACCTGCCTGTAATCCCAGTGTTTGGGAGGCTGAAAACAGGTGGAGCACTATGAGCCCAATCTACTTAGTGAGACCCTGCAGAAAACACAAAATGTTTTTCAAAATCCCTCTATCTGGACATACAAATTTCTCTTTCCGTGGGATGGATGATGCTGAAACTTGTCCAAGGGAGACCCTCCTTTGTGCTCCTCGCGTATCCCATACCTTCTCATCAAGCATTTTTAATAATGTTGCTGAATTTGATTTGTGGTCTTCCATTTGATAGTTTGCACTTATTTTTTATCGAGTGATATTTCTTTTTTAGATGTCTTGGGTTGTATTGTTCTTGCTGGGTTTTGGTGCATAGGTCTTACCAGTCTCGCATGAATTTGGGTTGTGTCTGACCTTTCCCATTCTTTAAGATAATACGCAGACTGACTGCTGGATTTTTCTATTCCTTAAAAGTTTAGTGTAATGGTTTATAAAATTATAAGTACTCAAGGAAAGGGGTGGGTAGGTCAGCAGAGACAATGATATAGTTTTGATATGATCTCAGTGGATACTATCATACGCAGTATATTTTTCTTGTCATGCTATTTGTGGTCATTTTGATTTTTTTTTTCCAAATTATCCATTTGATTTAAATTCAAATGTATTGGTAATATGGTGTTTTGGTACTTCTCAGCTAACTTGTAAAAGCACTAGTGTTTTCATAGCTTGAAAACTTATACTGTCTTTTTCTGCTGTTTAATTCCTTTCTATTTTTTTTTCTTCACCGTGCATGCTGGAGGTCTTCCTTTTTACTAACTTACTTTAAAACTGGTCTTTATGTTTGTTGATGTTGTTTCAAGGTCTCATGGTCAGAATTTTGGCAATTGTCTTCCACTGTTCACCAGGCTTAATGATGAGGAGTTAGCTTGCCCAAAGAAGACAATATAGCAGCAATTATTTTGAATCATTGGTTCCTCAAGGACTGGCAGAAGGTATTGTTTATTCCTTAATCTTTGGTACCTAGCACGGGCCTGGCAAGTACAGGGGCACCATGAAACTTGGCACATGGGCAAATGGAATAGGACCAAAGAAGAAGCCATACATAAAATCTTCTTAATTTGGAATATCTAACCTCTCATATCCTCTCTGCCTTCTTCCCAGCAAATAAACTGGATCTGGGCAAAAAAACAGGAAGACCCAGTCTTCTTTGGACCATTTATTTGGGCCAAGCCTTCTCAAAATGGCTTCATTCATTCTGATTCTAACCCTAAATGTAGTCTTTCAGAGTAATTCTAGTTTTTGGATAGGAAATAGCCCCATACCAGAAAAATCTTCTAAAATAGAAAGATGAAAACAAGCTTCATCCATGGCAAGCCCAGCCTGGCCCAGTCAGTTCAACCCAACAAAATTTACTAAGATCACTTCAATTTACATCAATTCAACTAAAATTAAGCTACATAAACCAACTCAGCCCAACCTCACCAACCACAAAATAGAACTCAATTCAACTTTGCTTTAACAAGAACCAACCAAGCCCAACAAATTACAAGTCAACCCAGTGCACTGCACCGCTTCTCAGCCTAGATCACTGAAGTCCACCCAAAGCCATCCAGTCTAAAATAGCGCAGTGCCCAGCACAAGATGTTGCAACAATGCGATTAAATTCAGTCTCATAAAATCCTGGGAAACTTTGTCAACAACTCTTCTGCTTAATCATTTCAAGATAATGCCCTTGAAATGTTTGTTTTCCTTTAGTGTTTGGAAGAACACTTGAAATCATCACCTCTTTCAACTTCCTCAGTGTAGAAATGATAACACTAAAACCATTTTATTTTATTGCATGGAGTTGTTGCCATCATCCATATTAGACCATGAGCACTTGGGGACAGGGACCACATCAAATTCATCTACTGTCCTCAGTACTTCAAGAGGGTGCTGAGGAGATGCAGTTTCCATGGAGAAACTTGAGGAGTTCATTTAGTTTGGAAACTCAGTAGAATTTCACCCCATTTGGGAGAAAAAAAAACCAGGATGGGGAGGAAACCCAGGAGGACACAGATAGACTGCTCTTGGACCCTGCCTTTGTCATGTAGTAGCTGTGTGTCCCACTCATCTTTGTGATATTTATGTTCTTTGCTCATAAAATGAAAGATGAATACCAGCACCATGGTTATTTTGAAGTTAAATATGAATTTGATGCATGCAAAGCACTTAACACTGTAACTGGCATTAACTGATGTTAAAAGACCTCTATTTCTCTTAGCTCACATTCTCTTGCTATAACAGAATACTTTAAGCCTGGTAACTTATAACAGAAAGAAGTCTGTCTTGGCTCAAGGATCTAGAAGCTAGGAAGACCAAAGGCATGATGCCAGTGCTGGTATGAGAGCCTTGTCCTACTTCAGGTCCTCACAGGGAGAGGAGTGGGCTGGTGAGCACGTGTGGAAGGGACATAACCTGAGTGGGCTTGGCTTATAGCAACCCACTCCTGAGGACAAAATCCTTCCTTAGGAGCAGCCAGAGCCCAGGAGAGGGAGCCATTATCCCACCCACAAAGGCTTTGCCCCATGACCTCAACACCTCTTACAGGCTTCTCTGCTTCTCAGAATTGTTGCTTTGGAGATTCAGTAGAACAGGGAGACATGCTTCCCAAGCTCCTGGGTAGGTCAGTGTAGCTGTTACACACAATACACACACACACACACACACACACACACACACACCCCTTCACGTGAGCTCTGGGGTGCTCAAACCATAACACTGCTGCAATGTTTTTTCCTATATTTTCTTGTTTAGTACACATCACCCTCCTGTTTTAGCAACAACGGTATTGAAGTGGTGGGACCTTTAAGAGGCGGGGCTTAGAGCTAGGTCTTCAGGTCTTTGGGGATCTGGTGCTGTTAAGGGGCTCAGGATGAGCTGTTATAAAATGCAAACCTGGGCCTCCCTGGTCTGACCTTGAATACTTGTCTCATTATGTCATTTTTTCCTCCCCCACACAGCCCTGCAGCCATGGCCCATCACGAGGTCTCCACCAGGACTGGGATGATGTCAGTGCCATGCCTTTGAATCTCCACAGCCCAGAGCACCTACAAACCTTTTTTCTTTATAAAGTATCCTTACTCATGTATTTTACTATGATAACGGGAAATGGCCTCACACGACTCTGTATGAGTCATGGGAGAAGTTAGAGCCCACGCTCCACAGCAAGAGATACGCTTGCTATGCTTGTCTGCTGGCTATGCCCATGTAGCTATCACACACACACACACACACACACACACACGTGACCCCGGGTGAAGACTTGGGTCACCGCCACCCAGCTGGGTGCCTGGCTCCATCCTGCAGAGCTCGCACCTCACACTCTCTGAGGCTCAGGTCTACACCATTTTCTGGGTCTGCCTGCACAGCAGGCTCTAAAGTCCACAGCCGCTCACCATGAGGAACTCTGACTGAGGTCTTCATTAGAGCCCAACCACAGGTCAGGCATAATTAACGCTTCACCGAAAGCCAGAGGTTCGGTGTGCAGCGCAGGGTGACGCTTCATCTGTCCCAAGAGGACAGCCCTGAGGGCAGAATCTGGGTCCCATAAAGGCCCAAAGAGCCACTGTATCCTTCTGCTCAGCCTGGTTCCCCCTCACCAACTCACTGCAGGCAGAGTGGTACGTACACTTTTACTTCCCTGTAAATCTACGTGAAGAAAGGTCTAATGCACCTAAAACACCTTCTTCCCACTTTGGCAATGATTAGTGCAGTGTTCATTTCTTTAAAAAAGAATTCAGACATGAGTTCAAATCCTGGTTAAGCCACTTGCAGGCTGTGTGACCTGAGCAAGACACTGAACCTCTCTGAGCCTCACCATTGAAAGGGAATAGGAAAATCATGACCAGCTCCAAGGGTTGGTGAGGGTTTTGGTGAGACAAGGATCATAGCAGATGCTATGGGAATGCCAAGTATGCCCTGTGAGCCACTAGGTTATAGAGAAGGATTACTCAGCCACCCTGTGGGTGAGCAGTGGATGTGACATTGCCTGCCACTCAGGGAGCACGTAGTTCTGTCTGGTTCCAGAGCCAGCGTGCCCATTCCCCAGACCTATCCAGAAGACAGAAGTTTAAAAGGGGGACACAGGACTGAACATCGAGCCTGAAGTCTGGTGAATGACCATGGCACTGAGCTGTCCTCTCTGGGCTCAGTGGGCAGGGGAGCCCCCGTAGAGCTTGGCCACACAGCCGTTCCTGCAGGTCTCCAACTGCCGCAGGGCCCCCAGGTGGCGTTGCTGGGCACTGCCCATCTTGCCCAGCCCTTGGCACTCTCCTGATGTCTGGTTCCTGTCCTAAAATCGAACTGGGATTAGACTTGTGCTCCGAGTGAGGAAAATGTAGATTGTCGCTATCTCTCTGATCCCTGCTTCTGGGGCGAGGGCGGGGCCGTCGTCTTCTGGCCCCTGGCCCCTGCTCCTCAGCCCCCTGTGCACTCCCACACTGCCGGCCTGTTCCTGAGCTCCCACCCCTGCTCTGACTCCTTCAGCTGCCCCTGAGGATTTGCTTTTGCTCACTGGGGTGCCCTCTACCTGCCAAGGGCGTGCTGTCCTCTGCCCCTGAGAGGTCCTCTCATGTCAGGTCTTCCTCTGGGCCTTAGGCAGAGCTAAGCACTTGTTCAATCATTTTAGTGTTCATCAAGCACTTCCTGTGTGCCAGACATGGTGTGTGTGTGTGTGTGTGTGTGTGTGTGTGTGTGTGAAGGATTAAAATGAGACACGGTCTCTTCATTTTATGGATCCAGTTGTCTAGTTGGACAGAGAGAGATTATGATCAATACAGATACTGCTGAGCATATATTTCAAAATTTATGTTAGTGCTCTGTATTGAAGAGGTTCTAAGAAATGGTTAGCAAAAGGATCTGACTTGGACTAAGGTTCTAAGAGCTTCCTTGCCTGGCCAGCTAGCCAGGTGAGTTACCAAACAGTAAGGAGAAGAGTGCGTGCAAAGGCCCTGCGGTGTCCAGGAGCCACAGATCCCAGTTTGCCCCAGATAGTCCTTGCTGTGCTGGGGTATTGCTCTTTCTTCATAGTGGCCTGATTGGGGAGGTAAATGCACACAGTAGTCCCCCGGTGGTTTGTTGGTGTTATGGTTGATACAAGATGCCAACCTGAGCAGTCTAGAAGCTCAACTAAGTCACCAGCATTTCTGCCTCCTGGGGTGCTCAGGACAGGCCCTCACTGCTCTAGGGTGCTATTCATTGGGTCAACTTGAGAAGTTTAGAAGTTGAACTAAGGGATTCCTGAGGGGGCCAGGGTCCTCACTTGGGAAACGTCCTGAGCTTGTGGAAGAGGAGGGCATAGAGGGGGCGTGGGTGGATAGCCTGCATACAACATAAGGGAGGGAAAGAGGCCTGCTTTGCCCCCACTTTTGCTCTTGTTGCTTTTTCTGTCTTCTGCCACCTTGAACTGTTGCCCTGTACCACGCCACCCTGCCTCGGCGCCAGCTGATTATGGACTGAAAGCTCTGTGAACTGTGAGCTGAATAAACCTCTCCTTCCTTGATTTTGGACCCTGGGTATTTTGTCTCAGCAACAAGAGAAAAGTAACCAAGACAGGAGGGGAGCATAAGAGAACCTGCAGGGGTCAGGGCCGCAGAGGGAGGAGGGGCAAGGCTGGAGCTGGGCTCTGTCGGCCTTAGGCGGTGGGAAGGGGTACGTTTTTCATCCTGTGAATAATGAGAAGATTTTGAGGGGTTTCAGGTTGGG
>PVKN010019713.1:0-16250 GCA_004027915.1 Capromys pilorides | reverse complement strand
TTCAACAACTTTTTATTTTTGGAGTGAATAGAAAAATTCCTTCCATCCTAATTAGAGGTGGTAGTTCTGCTTTATCTCCAGATGAGATTTGGCTTTTTAGACTTCACTAAGGTCTGAAATCTGAATTTCAGACTGGACTCTTCATTTAACTTTTATACTCAAGTCTTTGTAGACATCTGAAAATGCTTTTTGTTCAGAGCTATTTTTAGGAAGAATTGATGCAACAAATGGTCAGCTCAAGGTCATCTAACAAATGGCCATTAATTTAACAAATGACCAGTTCTTTCTGTAGTGAACTACAGCTTTTCAGAGATCTGTGCTTGCCTTCTTTTCTTCAGCGTCTGCAGGTTACCCTCAGTTCCCTCTAGCTCTGTGCCCCAACCACACTGGTCTTTCTGTTCCTCTTACCAGACTCATACATTATGACTGCACTCTTGCTCAGCCCTTTTTATACACCTTCAAAGAGATCCTCAAAGAGCCCTAGACTGGGGTGGTTCCCACTTTTAAATGTTACTCCTTCTACACACCTCACACTTGTAATTGTTTATTTAATGTTTATCTCTGACCAGTGGGTTTGGGGAAGACTTGTCTAACACTGTACCTGTGGCATCTGTCTAATGGGCAAGGCTATAGTGGGGGCTCACTGCATACATGTCTTGGATGCATGAAAAAGTATTTTTTAGCTTCTAGTCATATATGCTTTTTCTATTTAGTTTAAGAACAATGACATTCCCAGGTAAATATTGGTTACAATTATTTTTGACTTGAAGTCTCTATAGAGAGATGCACTTCAATGAAAGTGAAACTTCTGCTCCCTGCCTATGACATAGATGTAGGTGTAGTTTTATCCAGTCTAATACTTTTCTTCATCTTTCTCTTGAGTTTGGGGTGTGCACCATAGTGTCTGTTCATAAACCTGCTGAAGTTCATGGGTTTGGTGCTTCCTTAATTTATTTATGACATTATTGGAACAATGAAATTATTTTCCTTTTGTAATTGATATACTCTATGCTCTGATATCAGCTCTGGAAATCAAAACAAAGGAAAGAGAAAGCCTGAGCTAATGTCTGAGGTATGTTCAGCTAGCACTATATCTCAGAATAGATAGCAAGGCTAGATAATAGTAAATTATGTGCCTCCTCTTACCTTATTTTCCTTTATCATTGCTTAAATATTTAAGGTTAGGTATGTGAATTCTCAAAATTATGCCTAGTTTAGTTTTGATTTTTCTTAGACAAGTCTTTAAAAATGGGTGAGATGATAATACTGCCATAATCAGTGTACATTTGTATCTGGAAGAGCAGTATTTTGTCAGTCTTACTGCTAGGGGAATTTTATTTTGAGGGAAGATCAAGATTTTCAGTACCTATCAGGGTTGAGTCATCTTCCTTATATTCTGACTATTGGTATATTTTCAGAATTTTATGTTCGTGTCACTAAGAAAGCAAACCAACCACTAAATTTAACAGATTTGTGACTTCTAGTTGCACATCCTTGATACTGAACGTAGGGTGTAAATTCTGAGAAAAAGGTCACCAGGTGTTCATAGAACTCTTACAGTTGAGGAACAGCCAAATAATGAGTTCTGGGATTATGTCATCAGGTGGGAAAAGACTGGTAGGAATGTTCCATAAATTCTGTATGTGGACATTGGTAGATAAAGGGAGTATCTTCAGAAGTTCTTGTGTTTGAAGATGAGATTAAGCATTTATACATTTGGTGACATTTCTCCATGTATTTTACGTGTGTTTTACATTTATTTCTATTACATTGTTCTGTATATTTGTTTTCCTAGACTTTATGCCTTAATACAAGTTAAGATGCAAAAAGCAACTTGATGTGTTCATGAATATTTAGAATTCTCTTCAAAAGAATGCATTTTGGATATTTTCCTAAGTTGCTCTGAATTGTTTCCTTTGACTTTACAAAGAGAGCACCTAGTGTTGCCTAAAAATTTTATAAGTATCTGTCCTTTTGTTTTGCTTTCTTGAAGTCTTTCTCAAAAAGAAACAAACAATCCAAAAAAATCCTGCACCAAAAAAAAGTGCACAACATTCCTGGAACTCTCAGATGAGGGTCTAGAAAACGCTGCTCCTTGGAAACACTAAAAGTCCTATTCATCAAGTAAAGACATTTAGTCTTTTTGGTGTCTGTATCATTTAATAAGTAGTAATTAAATGACAAACATTGATATTCAGTAGCTAATTAATTGATCATGGCTTCTGTTTTTCTAGCATTGACAATGAATCATGACAGAAAAGCTGAATAAAACAAACCATGATAAAGTCCATAATTAATGTGATTGCTTTATGAAAAACTGAACATTAAAATATGGAGATATAAAGTGTGAGTTGCATAATCAGGAAGGACAGTTCTAGTCAGAGTGTCCAAACAGGGCTTCCCTGAGGTGGTGACATAACCTCAGATTGGTGTAACAATAGTAGTTGGATGAGGGGGGCCAGAGGTCAGGGTCTAGAGTGAGCGCCTTTGGCTGGAGGGGCTGGACAATCGGGAAGCAACAGAAACCTCTTGTTCTCCTGTGGGTAGGGCCTGAGCTGCAGTCAAAGATGAACCTGTCACACGCATTCACGGGACTGTGTTTTCATGGACATGTATGTGCTATCGCTTGCAAGAGCCTTTGCAGATTACTTGACGTCTGCTTGTGCTCATCCTGTCTCATTACATAAGGCTAAAAAGTGAGTGGTGCCCCATCATTGTAGTCCAGGAAAACTCTCTCAGAGGTAATCATGCTTAAGCCCAGGTAGTTCCTACCTACACCTCGCATTTGTCTAGCCTAAATAGTGATGTTTTCCCTACAGTCCTTTAAAACATGTTAAAGTAGTATGCAATGCACTGGAAGATTCTCTTCTCTTGACATAACCTCTGTATTATTTTCTAATGTTTCCTTAAAAGTATACATGTGGGATCTGACCTAAGGTTTGCTGACTGCTTTATTTTTTGTCTTTGCCTCCTGTAGTCCAATGGGATTGCAGCCCTCATCGCTATTTTGGTCTTACTGCTGCTTGTGGGCATTGGTTTGATGTGGTGGTTTTGGCCCCTTTGCTGCAAAGTGGTGAGTAAGGATTTGCAACTCTACTCTTTTTTCTTTATTTACTTTTTAATCAGATGTAAAGTAAAGCCTGACGTATGAATGAGTGGCATGTCGTTCAGCCCCTGCAAAGTTCGAATTAGCAAACTGAATTTTAATCATTTCATCTAATCTATTCTAATCAATTCTAGAAAACATGCATGTCAATGCCTATTGTAAAACTGCATCTCCAAAGCTCTTCAAAGTCAGGTTCATAGGATGAAATATTGAGAGATGAAAAAGAAAGAGTTGAGACAAATGGTGTCTCACTCTAGCACCAGAAAAATTCATATAAATTAATTTTTTTTCTGTTGGATTCACTGAGAGCAGTTGGTAATCTCTGTTTTTAAAAAAATGCTTATTGACTCTTCTGTCTGTTCTTTGAAGGATTTACTATTGCAGGATCTCTGTGTTTTTCTCTGTGAAACATTTTAGAAGGAAGTCAAGTGCTGATGTTAAGCTTTCTGTTAAGTAGTCACTTTTGGAGCCATGACAGGTGGTTTTGATTTTGACTTGCACATGTGGAGCATATGAAAGGAGATGGCCTGCCATTACCTCTCCACTGCTGCTGTACTAAATTGGCACATGCATAGTAACTTAAGCAACAAAAATTTATTATCTAACAAATATGGAATGCCAGCTCTGATGTGGGTCTCCCTGGACTTAGCTGAGCTTTAAGCCCAGGTATCAGCGCACGTGCATTCCTTTCTGCAGCTCTACAGAGGATAGTCAATTCCCTTATCTCTTTACAGTTTTAAGGGGCCATGGGAATTTGTCACTCCATGGCGTCCTTTCTCCAATGTGCAAGCCACCAATTTTTATTTATTTATTTATTTATTTATATTTGTTTTATGGCTGGCTCAGCCTGCCCTGGGACTGGGGCTAGCACAGCATGTGGTGCTGGGGATCGAACTGCGGTCCTTCTAGTTCCTAAGTTTTCCTAAGCAGGTGCTTTAGACTGCTGAACCGTCTCGCCAGCCCCAGGCCACCAATTTTATATATATATTTTATGTATTTGGTACAAGGTCTGCAGGGTTTCACTGCATAGATTGGACTCATAGTGATTCTTCTGTTTTCAACCTCCCAAGCACTGAGATTACATGCGTGTGCTACCACGCCCAGTCTCGATTTCCTATTGCCGTTTGGGCTAGCATGGCAGGCAGGGTTGAACCCCTGTCACTGCACTCTGCCTGAAGCAGACATGTTAGTTCCCTGAGCTATCTGGCTGTCCCTAATGTTGTATCTTTTTGATAGCTCTCCTGTACTCACATCTCTAATTCTAAATGTAGCTGAGAAAGATTTTTCAATTTTAAGGAACCATTGCAAGTAGACTGGACCTACTTGTATAATCCATGAATATCTCCCATCGAGAAGTCCTTAATCTTAATTATATCTGCCAATCCCCTTTGCTGTATTATGTAATGTATTCACAGGAACAGAGAATGAGGAGACATTCTCCCCACCACAAAGAGTTTTTTAAGTAATACATTTCAAGAAATTTGATGTGGATTGTTCAGGGTTCGTGAAAAGGTTACTCCAAAGAAACCTTCTTTGGAAGGATGCCTACTCCATTTGTTTTGTGAGTTTCATATATTATAAGTGAGCTACCATTATAGAACTTTATAGTCTATAAAGTGGTAACACTTTGCATATTACTAGTCTGCCTTTTTCTCTTTCACCTTTGTCTGTTCAGTCAGCTTTCTAGCTGTTTGGGGTTGTGCTTTATATTTCGCTTGCATTCCTTATTAATTGTCCTTCAGTATGTTTTTGTGAGACAACTCTGTAGTATTTTATCTTAGAGACGTTGGCCCATTTAGAAGGCATAGAATTAGCTCATACAAGAGTAGAGACAAGAAACATCCTGCCTCTGTTGAACTAATCTGTTTCCTGCCACAGCAGTTTGTGCTCAGTTTCCTGTTATAATCTTGATTATCCTAGATGTGGCTATTTTTGAGTGCTCAGCATTCTTGAATCTCAAGTTAGAAAGCAAAAAGGTGGCCTATTGTGTTTTGTGTTGTTGAGTCTTTAAACTTCACTGTGTTACATTTCCTCTTCCATTATTTTCCAATTTCATTTATTATTTATTTGAGGAGTCAAAAGTGTCAGAGGATATAGTTTTTTTAAGACACATGCAAAATCTGAAATGTGGTTCTCTGTCAAATTTGTGGAGTTTTTGAAGTGCTTAAATACAGATTTTGACCATCATTTTAGATACTATAAATGGAATGCAATCATTAGTTGTAAGACAAGATCCATCCCAACTCTGAGGCTTTGCAAACTGTAAATGATGGTATCATCAGTGTGCGAAACACAGAGAGGTCCCTTTAATTGCATAATAGGATGTTGAAAGACTTCTTGTCTTCAGAAACACAAATGCTTGTTAATTACAGAGTTTATTTAATTGAGAGAACCACCTTTATTTCATTCATAGAAATGGAGATTTAAAAGCACCTATAGTAGGTTAAGGAAAGTGCTGAGTGTGATAATGGATAGGCTGATGCAGGAGGACTTCAAATTTGAGCTCAGCCTGAACAACTTTGCATTTTAGCAACATTCTATCTCAAAATAAAAATCAGCTACTGGAGAAGTAGCTCAGTGTGAAGTCCCTGGGTTCAGTCTCCAGTACCAAAAAGAAGCAGGAGAAGGCAGAGGCAAAACTCTACTTGATTGCCCAGTAGGTTTTCAGTTCTAGGCATTTTGGATACAAACAAAATTCACTCTTTAATGAAGAAGCACAGAAGTGCAAGAAGTAAGTGTAAACACAGGGTAAGGGAGGGGTGTGAAAAATCACCTTGTACAAGGAATGAGAAGAGCATACAGGACATGTTTTCAGAATCCTGACTTGAATCTGGAGCAGACATTGGCAGTTGAAGAAGGGTATTCCAGAAGTGCATTTAAATCTGAGTTCTTCGGGTATGCTTTGAGCAATTCTAGGCTGAAAGTGGAGGACCTGTTTTCACAAGAGCTCTGTGTGAGCGGGCTTCCTGGGCTTCCTATGTTCTGTGGGAAGTCTGGTTGTGTCACTTGAGGAGTTACTTGGTCGGTAAAACCACCTGAAAGGACTTTGCTTCTAGTACAGTACTGCTGAGGCTTCCTTTGCTGGAAGACAAAGTCCAATAAAACTGTGTCCAATGGAGCTCTATCTGTGATTGAAATGGATAATTAGTGACAGCTGTTGCACCTTAGATATGGTGAGGGTGAAGTATCTCTACCAAAGTGGTGATGAAATTATCAGCTGGGAGGGAAGTGGGTTAGAGAGGAATGAAGAGAGGATGTGAGAAGAAAGAGGATGTGAGATCATAACCATGCTAAAAAAAGTGTCTTGACTACCTCAAAGGATGTTGTAGTACAATTGCATGTTGTTTATTTCATTGCGTTCCTTCCAGAGAATGTATCTGTGCATTGCTGAGATGAGAATGTGGTCAGTTAAACAATTCTTAGCAGTACTAAGTTATCAGTAATCTATCTGATTTTGATTGTCTGTTGTTACCAGTAAGATAATTTTTTAAAATAAATCTTTTTTAATGGAAAGCGAAATGCATGTATTTCAGCTGGGTGGTATACAGGCTTTTTTTGTTGTTTGTTTTTGCTTTTTCTTTTTTAGACAGGATCTTGTTATTTAGTTCAGGCTGGTTATGAAAACTGTGGAATCCTGGCTGGCCTCAAACTCCCAGAGATCCTCCAGCCTTAGCCTCCCATATGCTGTGATTATAGGCATGTTATAGGCATGTGCCACCACACTTTGCTACAAATTTGTTATATATATATATATATATATATATATATATATATATATATATATACTCTAAGAACGAGCACTATTTAAATCTGATCATTCGTTTGAATCATGACTCAACATCGTAGTGTTCTTGGGCTCATCTGAAGCAGCTCAGCTCTCCTCTTCCTGGACATCTGAAGCCTTAGGAGCGCTTCTCAGGACCCACAGTCTGGGGAAGTCTGAACAGAAGCTTCCTTATCTGCCGCATAGACTTCATTCAGCCATTTCCTGTTTTGTGAACTATGACATACTGAATTGTATTTTATGAAACAGTGAAATCATTCATTGTTCAGAGATGGATATTTTATAGGTGTCTAATCCATCACCCAGAGATGAGTGTTTCTTACCTTTTAGGCAGCTATATTCAGGTTCTCAGATTTTACTTTGGTCATTCATTCCTTTGTTTGAGGGTTTTTTTTTTCCTGCCTCAGTAATGAAAAGGCTGCCTGTCACAGGGTGGCTATTGGATTTCACATAGCAGTGTTCTCCTCAGGAGGAAGGCAGGCAGAGTGGGGCATCTCTAGGAATGCATGTGCTTGGAAAAGGCCCCAGCAATGAGATGACTAAAGATTCCTACAGATGTCCAAGGTCTCAATCCCTGGAACCTGTGAATTGTGTCAGGTGTGGCAACAATGGCTTTGCAGTTGTGTTAAGTAGAGGATTTTGAGATGAGAAGATTTCCAGGATGATATAGTTAGGCCCTACATACAACCAGAGGCCTTATAAGAGGGATGCAGAGGGCCGTTAGGCAGGAGCAGAGGAGAAGGAAGGGACAGTCACTTGCTAGGCAGTTCTGACATAAGCAGAAGTCACTTCACCCTTGGTATGTGCAGGGAAGTTCAACTCTGCCCAGACCTGAGTTTTAACCCTGAAAGAGTATGTTCAGATTCCTGACAGCTGGAACCAGACTGCTAAAGTAGATTATAGAATACAAAGGGGAAAGCCCTATGTTATACAGTATCAGTCACCCAGAATGCCTTTAATATGAGAGACTATTGTATAATTTTAAATCTTTCCTGGCAAGCACAAGGTTGGAAGTTTAATCCTTGGTAGAGGGGCGGTGGTACTCTTAATTCATTTTATTATGTTTTTTAAGGAAGAAAGAGAGACAATGTTATTTAAAATGTTACTGATGTTGCTTTCTGTGTAGAAATCAGAACCAATGATATTTGAAGACTTTTATATGGTAATACTTTTTAACTATAGAGCCATTATAAAAAAATGAATTTCCCAGCGCTATCATCAGTGAATTATAGGTTGTGTTGAGTTTGCAAACAGTTCCATAAGGGGAAAAGTTCTCCTTTTTGTGTGAAGTTATTTCTTGCCATCTGTTTAAGAGTCTGTATCTTACTCACTGAGTATTCTCACATCCATCCTCTACAACTGCTTTTATTTAACAAAGACGTTGGCAGCAGCATTTTTTTTTCCTTAGATTAAAAAAGGGGCTAGGAACGGTTAAGAAGAAACTTAGCACAGAGGAATCACAAGTGAGATATCAGAAAACATAGATGTTTCTATCACTGTTGAGCTTAGAAAACATGTTGAGCTTATGGTAGAATTTTATTTTTTTATTTTTTGTCTTTTTGAGGCAGGGTCTCACTATGCAGTTTGGGCTGGCCTTGAGCTCACTTTTGTAGCCCAGGCTGGTCTTGAATTCACACTGATCCTCCTGCCTCAGCCTCGCAAGTGCTGGGATTGCAGGCATGTGCCACTATACTTGGCTATGGCAGATTTGTATTACTAATCAGATAGCAAAAATGACAGATGCAGAGGTACATGGCTCAGGCTACGCAATCCCTCCACAAAATTACAGATGTAAGGCTAATGAGGCGGCACACAAGGCTTTCTGGAGTGCTCTCAGGGAGTGTGTTGTTCAGCTGCAAATAAATGCAGGAATGTGCTGGAGGTGACCAGTGTTCACTGTGGTGTCCTGGCCACAACCCTTTATCTGCAGTGGGAAATTGCAAGTTCTTTCTTCCTTCCTGCATTTAAGATATTATAGAAAAGATCTCATGGGTTGTAATTTAAAAACAATTTAAAAAGTTATTTTTTTAAAACCTAATTTATTTATAAAGAAGTTGCGATTTCCTGAAGAGGATTTATCTGGTGGAGGCTCTTAGAATCATTGTCTGTGCCAGCAATGGCTGTGCTGCTCTTCCTAAGCAGTGACGATGCTTCTGTGTCGCACTTATTTTTATTGTTGAGTTGGGCTCCTGGTGCTTTTATTGAGTTACCTTCCAAGCAGCCTGATATTTTTGAATGCACAATAAAACAGGAGCAATTTAAATTTTAATATGCTTTCCTTGCACCATTAATTAAAGTGATTTATGTTGGTTGCCTCCTTAAAATACAGTGTGATGTAAGGACATATTACTTCCATGGTGCTGTTTTTCAACAGAGCATCAGTTCTGAAGCAGGGTGTCAGATCCTTCCTGGTTTTAGTTCGTTTGCTTTGACAGCAGCACCTTTACTTAATTCCTGGCAGGGCATGCTCTCACGCTGTTCTTCTCAGGCCTACTTGGCATTTTAGACTGCATTGATTGTCTAGATTTATGGTGGCTTATTTATTTGTTCAATAAGGTTCTTCGAAAATTGATGAGTTTGCCAAAGAGCAAAAGATGAGACAATCTGGATCATATTTGGGTTTGGATCTTGAAAATGTGTAACTTTGTGGAATTCAGAAAAAAAGGAACTTACATGTGCATATGACAACTTAATGTTTACCTACTTCAGAAGAAAGGTTATTCTTGCTCGATGATTTTATCAGAAAGAAAAGGACAATGAAAAGAAGATGCACGTATATATTTTAAATAGTTACAAATGCTAAGAACATTTTTTTCTATTGTCTGTGGGCTGTTAGGCACTGAGTGTCTCCTTTTGTCACTGGCAAGATTTAGTTCTGCGATACTACTTGATCTACAGTCCTTGTACAGTATCTGATTTTTTAAAAAAAAATATCCAAAGCAGTTCAATGTTGACAGTTCTTTTCACTCTTTTCTGAATATTGGAACATGTGATTGCATCGAGCTAGTTGCAGGCTCCCGTGCTGACATTTCTAGTGCAAAGAATGCCCACATCACTCGAACATTTGAAAAGTGTTAATGAGCAGATCAAAAGGACCGTTGCCTGAAGCAGCTAACTTTTTTTTTTTTTTTAAAGAAATCGGCTCTCCTCCAAACTGAAATCTTCATTCTAGCAGCTAAGTAGATGAGATGTAATCCTCCCGATGATGATAATAACAAATGAAAAAAAAATTGGAGAAGAGTCAAACTCTGCATATGGTTCATAAAGTGGTGAAAGTATTTTCCAGAATTTTCAATACAGAGATGAAGGATGCTAAGTGGGAAAAATCCTGGCAACTAGGCAATATTATGCCTTTTAAAATCTGCAAATTCTCATAAAATATGGTGCATATGAATACATTCTTTTCTGAAATGAATGTGTTTTTTGCACTATTTAATATAAGAATGGGAGTCTCATAACTGTTATTTTTAATGCATTTGAGCAACAATAAACTTTCCCTTTCACCTACATTAATTTCCCTGAAATATAGGGATGTCAGTTTGACACAAATTTTCCCTATTGTCAGCATTTTAGCCAAATGGCCTTAGGTTATTTTTATTTTTCTTTGTTGCTCATGAGGTCTTGTGGTATAGGGTAGCATTTTGAAATATTGCAAGAAAACCATGTTTTTCCATCCCAATATTTCTAGATGAATTATATTACACATAGTAGTAAACATGTTATGTTTCTTTGAAATGGTGATAAACTCTAACTTACATAGTTATGATAGGCTTTAAATATAACTCTGCTTATCTACATATCCACCCATCCAGCCAACCATCCATTTATTCTTCCATCTATCCTAATAAGTAGCAACTGCTTAATAAGTCTTAGGTCTCATTTCTGCATACTTTCTCTTTATAGTCCAAGTGCTATTTTAAAATGTCACATGCCAAAAGCTGAACTCAGAGTTAAGAGGTGGCTAGACTTGAGTTTTGAGTTTGAATCTTACTGATGTGGTTCCTCTTTCCACGTACTTAGAGAAAGTTCTGGAAAGTAAGCTTTCATTTTCTTAAAATGGGATAAGCATAGAGTTATTATGAAAGCAAAATATGTAGACTATGGTAGATTTTGGCAACTAATAAAGGCTGCTTGCTTTCTTAAAATATAAAAAAATTGAAGTATATGTTTCAGCAGAAAATTATTAAATTGATTGTTGGAAGATGTTACATGTACACAACACATCTCAATTTCATTTACCTTCCCTCTTCCCTCCTTCCATTTCTTGGTTCCCTTCCCATGGTTAAACAGCACACAAATTAGCCTTACTAGGTTCTCTTAGTTGTGATAGTGATTGTGTATCTTAATTTGCTAGATTAAAATTGGGCTTAGTTAGAGGTTTAAGGGCTTAATTTCCATTATTAATAATGTAAAAGCTGTATAGGTCAGGTCTTCACAATCACTTGAGTTTATAAGTTTAGTCATGCATAGGATCACTTCCGTGTTACTGGCAAAAACAAACCTTAGTTTCTTTCCTGGAATGAGTATAATGCATGTAGACATATGGCCGTGCTTACTTATGGAAAATCTTTGAAGCAAAAGCAATAGTGGAAATATTGTAGTATATATTTAGTATGTTTAAAAGACTTTTCGTATTGGAAAAGATCTACAATTAATGTGTTTCCTAGATGAAGAAACGTAGAAGTAGCCAAGTCCTACCAGCTGTCATTGAGTTCATTAGCTCTCTGACTTTACTCTTTGAGAGAGAAATGTAATGCCTCATTTTCACTGGGACCAGTAATATTTTAGTTCCATAAAAATCCATCTCCACCTATGAATCATTTATACATACATTTTTCTCACTATTTTACTTTTAAATGTGCAGATGGACTATGATCCTTCTTATACAGTCAGTTTTTCAGCAACATTTTTGATAATACTTCTATTACTTGCTCTCTGTGGGCCACTGTGTTAGACCCAGTAGGCACTGATAGTATTTCTAAAGGAGAATGGCTAATTCCCTTCAAATCTACACTTTAAAGAGGTAATTTAGAAGTAACAAAATAAATTCAACCTAGTGAAGCATGAATTGTTCCCTTGTGCAATAATATATTATATATATTTATATTTATTTACTTAGAAGTATTGCATCTTCTACATAAAGTTGATGCTTGGCCTGTAGTAGTTTGCTAAGGTCTAACACAACATGATCATGATGCCTGAGGAAGGTAGCACGGCTGTGAGTCTGGTTGAAATGAAGTTGCTCATAGGTGTTTTTAGGAGGGAGGATTGGCTGGCTGTGGAAGGCCTGACACCCTGTGCTGGCACAGTTCAACAGTGGGCAAAGAGGAGCTGGATCATGGAGATGTTCTGAAAAGGGGGCTTTGTTGTTCCCCTTGAGCTCAAACTTGATAAAGACTTTCCAGTAAAGCAGAAGAATGCAATGATGATGCTCATGATCTTCTGTGAGCTACAGAAGTGATCCTATGAAGATTTTAATTTAAAACTTAATTTTTCCAGTCAGTGCTAAGCTAGATCCATAAAGAACAACAGTATGACATAAGAAGAAGGCATTAGATTGGGCATGGTGGCACAGCAGAAGAAGGAAGCATTATAGAGAGGAACATCCAACATTTTCAGCAAAATATAGCAGTTGGGATACTTTTTGTGTCTTTAGAAGTTTACACATCAGTGCAAGATGCACAAATAACAAAAGAATCAAATTTGAAGTTCTCATAATAAAATGCAAATAAATTCATGTATATTATATTTAGTTTAATGAAATTAAATGATCTGTCTGATTTTTCTCTAGTGAGAGAACTCCAGAAGCACTTTATGATAATTCACAAAACTAAAAGGGAAAATATGGGATGAAATGTTCTTTTAATAAAATTCAGTAATTTGTTGATTTGAATTTTTGGGATTAGAATTGTTGTTCTCTTGCATCATGGAAATGATTGCTTATGCTTCTGAAAGAAGAATGATTCCCTGGCTGCATAGGTTAGAATGAGGGATTGGTTAGAGATAGAGAAACAAGCTTGATATTTAACTTAACTACACATATAGCGTGTAACTATGGATGCCCAAGAGGCTATGATAATTATAGCTTGTCAATCCAATTTTTCAGTGTTATATATTATTGTTTGTATTTTTAGGGAAAGGTCTACAGGGTGTTCATGGTCTCACTACTAGATCAGACTCGTAGTGATCCACCTGTTTACAGCCTCCCAAGAGCTGGGATTACAGGTGCATGCTACCACACTCAGTCTCAGATGCCAGCTCAGCAAGCCCCTGGGGCAGGGCCCGCACCCTTAGCCCCTGTACCTGCTTGCAGGTGCTTTAATCCACTGAACTATGGCTGGCTATTAAATTTTTCAGTATTATTAATTCCATTGCTTAGAATGGGAAGGGCAAGGACAGATAAATGTTCCTTTGCTTTGTCTCAGACCATTCACTTACACAGGCTTAGCCATATTTAAAATACAATGATAAGGGCTGCAAACTACTCTGAAGGTATTGAGTGAAAGAATATGAGCTGAAGAAACTGAACAAGCTAACAAAATACCTCAGAACACTTCCTGTGAAATGGCTGATACAGTTTCCAAGGAGACAGACTCAATAGAAATGTGGCACTCATTTTAGTATTAAAATTTTTTTCTAATGGAAAAATCGTGTGTGTGTGTGTGTGTGTGTGTTTGTGTGTGTGTGTGTATGTGTGTGTTCCCAGATTTTAGGACCAAGAATAAAGAGTGGAAAATATAGATAAAGAAAGAGAAACTTTGGCTTCACTGGGGGAAAAAATCTTGAAATGATGAGTTGCTGGGCAGCTTCTTTACTTGGTAGTGAATTTCTTCTTTTTTGAGCAGTCCACACGTGCTTGGTGCGAATCACTCAGGATATTAGAGCTTGGTGTGTGTACATTGGAAGCTTTGAAAATGAACTGGATATTCTTAAGATTCAGGGTATCCCAAGTTCTTGATTTTAGACAGTGATGTTGAGAATGGAATAAAGAGCACCCATTTTTCCTTTCTCTCTCTCAGTGTTCCATTTCCTTCCTCTCTCCCTCTCTTCCTCCCCTCCTTCATCTTTGCCTCTCTCTCCTCCTCTTAAATTCCTTCCCATTTCTCTAAATTTTTCTTGTCTCTTCTTTGTCATTTTTCTTTCTTTTTTCTAATTTTATTTTTTATCAATATTAGTGAGAAAACTAGCAATGAAACAGATTCAAAACAGTTTAGTAGGACAGTTACAATACTTAATACATTGCATATTGCTGTCTTGGTAGTAGTTTTTCAGAGGACAAGATGCAGACATGATATCTTGTCTAAATACTGTTAGTGCAAATCTTCCTTCTCATTTAACTAAAAGAAGTAGTTGTATATCTGTCTTATTTTGTGTGTGTGTGTGTGTGTGTGTGTGTGTATACACACACATATTTCACTACAAAATGGTCCTTCATTTATATCCCCCTTTTTATTATTTTATTTTATTTTTTTGGCAACCAAAGTTACTACTTGAAAATAACCCATTATATTTTGTTTTGTCAGAGATGCATGTTCCATTGCCATTCAGATATTGTAGGGGTCTAATATGGATTACAAAATTTATCATGCCTAAACCCTGTGCTCTGTATAACTACTATGAGGACAACAATATTCAGTGTATCAATTATTATGAATGCACTACTAATGTGTTTTGAAATTATCATATTTTTTATCATATTATTATTTCTTATTAAAACTAAAAAAAATTTTTAAAAAACCCCAAATATTGTAGAGGTGTGAATTCGCAAAATAACCCAATATAGTCCAATAGTCCATAATAGTAGTGGATTATCAGCAGAACTGGCAATTTCAGAAGTTGTTGACTTGACCATTTTACAACTCAGCATATTAATATGGCTTTCCTATTTATACTTGTGGTTAAACTTTTCTGCTAGATAGTTAAGACCAAGGTAAAGCTAGACCTATATAACAAAAAATGTAACTTTTGTATCTGACAAGTTCAGTCAAATCCCCTCAAGATTTACCCTGAAACCATGTACAGCACCTTTTAGAACTTTTGTCAGTGTCAGCCATCTGGATGAGTGATGGCCATTGCTTGACCAATTTGCTCTCTGTGAAAGCCTGAGAGAATGTTTCCTCTCTAGGTGGCTCTCCTTAGGTACACTATGCATTGTCGATTACTTTCCTCTGTGGCCCCATAATCTCCTTGTCATTTTTCTTTCTAAATTCCCTTTTCCTCTCTGCCCTACTTCTTCAAAGTCGTGATTGGGCCACACACTACTATGCACTGGGAATGTAGTGAGAAGTTAGGCAGCCACAAAACCTGTTCTTATAGAATTGACAGAGTTCTGCAGCCACATGAAACTGTCAAGTTTGATAAATGCTGGGAAATGGTGAGGAAATACCCTTGCATTTCAGGAGAATCTTAATCTATTTTGAAAGATGGAAAATTCCTGGGGAGGAAGGATTTAGATAAAAGGAGAGATGTCATAAGATCTATTTGGACATAGGAACTGTTTGGTGGAGTTACCTGAAGGTGAGAATGCAATGAGAGTTATGCCACCACTTGAAGGGTGCACCTGGAAGGAGTGATCTACTGGAAAGACACAAGAACACTGGGAAGCAGCACTGGCTTATAAATGAAGATAACTGGATTTTTTCTTCATTGAGTATGAAATCCTGACACGTCTAGTATTACTGCTTGAACATAGGGTTCAAGCAGTTTTGAACATAGGGTCGGTAAAGATATTGGACACTTTTGGTTTTACTAAAGGAAATGTTTCTATAGCTTAATTACCTTAAATTTATTTTATTTAATTATGGTATTATCATAAATCTTAATCTTCCCTGCCACTTATTCTTGAGCAGATTGCTTTTTTTCTTTTTTTTAATGTATTTAGGACAGGGTCTACAGGGTCTCACTATGTAGATCAGACTCATAGTGATTCTCCTGTTTTCAGTCTCCCAAGTGCTACCACACCCAGTCTTAGTCACTGTTTTAGCGAGCCCTGGGGGCAGAGCAGACATGGCAGGGCAGGGATTGAACCCTAGCCACTGTGGACTGCCTAAGCAGGTGCTCTAGTCTGCTGAGCTATTGGGCCAGCCCTTGAGCTGATTGTTAAACAAATGTACATATTATTATCCCTCAACATTACTAAAATACTAGAATTATGTTTTTATTAATAGAATTAAAAATTTAAAAAGAAATAATGTCATTTTTATAGGATTAAAAGATTCAAAGTCTGTTACTGTGGAGCTATATTTGTGTAATTATAGTTCTTGTTTGTATAATTTACCCCTGAGATATAGCTGTAAGCTAAAAACTGAATGATGACAATATGCATTTAGATAACTTGGGATGGGTTCTCTAAACATTACA